>AYEL01078761.1:0-14263 GCA_000484575.1 Olivierus martensii
ATCCGCGCCTCGACGGACCAGATGTTTTGTCGATAAACTCAGCAAACAAAAAAAAAACACTGTACTCAGTAAGAAAGAGAAACTACACACTCCGTTCTAGCAAGGAACTCTCCTCTATTTATTTGTTTATATTTAATTCGCGCGCTTTTCTCTTGTTTATACATTCCAAGGGCAGAAGAATCCCGCCCAAAAGACCGCCAAAATTAACATTTTTTATTTTTTTTTTGTCTGCAACAACTAGTTTTATCGTTATTTCTTTCACCGAGAAGCTACTTAGTTTAATTTTGTACATTTAATTGCTTTTCTCTTGTTACTCTTATACATTCCAAGGGCAGAAGAATCCCGCCCAAAAGACCGCCAAAATTAACATTTTTTTTTTTTGTCTGCAACAAAAATTTTAATGAATGCTTTTGGTATCTCATTCAGTTTAGAATTACTGTATATATTTAGATAGATAGTTTTTGAGTTTTTTAGAGGATCTTGGCGTAGTTTTAGTTAGCTAATGAAGTGGTCGTGTAAATAATTAAGTTTCATTAGCATTAGTAGGATAGCTGGCATTATTTCTAGTTTTTAGTTTTGCTGTTGGATATACATTCTTCTAGTAGATTTTATCCGTTGATAGGTGGTGTAGTAAATAGGAGAATGTTCATTTAGAATCAGTTTACAGATTTAGTTGATATCGGCATTGTTTTTTAGCAGATTATTAGAATATTGGATAGTCGCTTATTATTCCTTTAGTGTTTGTGCTTTTTTCATTTCTTTAATGCTGTAACTTTTCTAGTTTCCACGTTTTACATTTCTTTTTTCTTTTGTTCATTTTGTGTTATCCAAATTCTTCGTATTTTGAAATTTTTTTGATAGTGAGAAATTAAATAAAAAACATTCATAATTAAAAGCAATTATGTAGTAATTATATATTTTTGCAATATGTTCATTTGATTACACAATGTTTTTAATTATCCTATCTATATTTCTGAATCCTTACTCTAAATGTAATTTTAAAAAAATTTAAATATGATGTGGCCTGCAGCAATCTTACAGGCTCATTAAATGGCCCTTGAATTAAAATGAGTTTGACACCTCTGCTATACAGTAATATCCCAATTTATAAAAACTCGACTTATGTAAATTCAGAGATACATAACTTCTCGTCCTGCTGTATCCTTGCCCACTTGTTTGTTTCACAATTACATATATATATATATATATATTTATTATTGCATCCAAGAGACAAAAAACGATTTAACACACAAGATTATCGGATTTTAATGCTGGTGTAATTACACATTTGAAAATAAATCGCTAAAAATTTACATGAAAAGATGTGTGGCAAACAGAAATTCTGTTGTTGCTATAGCGACAGTGTAGAAACTACGACGTGCCGCAATTCGAACATTTTAAAAAATGTTATTTTTAATTCGAACATTTTAAAAAATGTTCGAATTAAAAATATAAAATAAATTTTCGTAGCGAGCAATTCCTGACGTGATAAATGCATCTGAATTGGCTCGATGCCAAAATTCAGAGTGTTCGGTTTCAAGAAAAACTCACGGTATATGAAATATATGTATATATTTCATTTGCTAGTTTGTTGATTAAGAATCTTTAATTACAACTACTTATTATAAACTTTTATAATTTGTTGTTTTCTTGGTAATAAAGAACCAGTTAAGAATATAATGCATATTTTGGGAATCTATAGATACCCCAACTGGCATAATTTTCGACTTACGTTATGCTTCCCAGGCCACCTATTACATAAATCCAGAGTATTACTGTAAAGTATTAGTGGATCACAAAGATGCAATATAAAAAATTGTTATATTAAAGTATAAGCAAATAAGTTGAATGGTTAAAGCAGTCACTTACCACCTTGGAAATCTTGGAAGATCTGGATTCAATTCCGAGTTTCACTCCTTCAGTTTTTCAGGAGTCCAGGTTCAGGACCAGTTCGTTAACTAATCTAATAAATATATATGATAAATGATGAAATTAAAAGAAAAAAATGTTTGTATATATACTGTACATTATAGCTTCACCTGCTTCAGTCAGTATATTTTTCTTGTAGACAGTGAATCTCAATATAAGTATGGATTTGCATGTCTTTGACAGTCTGTATAGTAGTAATCAAAATCAAACATAAGTTTCAGACCAACACAAAATCTGCAAATAAGAATCAAGGTTATTTCTTTAAAAAGTGTCATTTTTACTGGAACTGAAACCAGTGAGGTTTGTCTACCATGCTGGTACTTCACCAAATGAGATTTATGTAATGTTCATAGTTTCAAAATTTCTCTCTTTTCTCTCATAATATGAAAATATTTTTGACATGACATATATGAGGTATGATTTCATCTCACCAAAAGACATGACTTATTGAAAAATCTTAATGATATACAATAGCAATTCTCAATTTTTTTCAATCATAGACTATCTTAAGATATCTTTATTTAAAACAGATCCTTTGGTAACAAAAAGTACAGATAATACTGGAAGATGACAAAATTTGGCACTTAAATAATAAAATTTATAACTATCATAGCCCATATAGTTACCTATATCACATATCTGGACCATCATTAGTTTATCGACACCAAGAGGGAAACATTGCTATACAAGAAATATATTTTCATGATCAAAACTTAGATGAATGCAATTTCAAGAAGGTATACTTATTTTTCTCTTTTTTTGATGCAGCAAATCAACTCAGAATGTTAGTTTTGAGAAATTTTGTAACCAAGTAAAACTTAATAATCTATGCTTTGTCACATTCCACTTCACATTGACAAACTTTTAAGAACTTTTAAGTTTTAGATTCCCAACTCTTCTATGACAACAATACGTCATCATCATTTCTGTTTTATCCACTGCTGGATACATATGCCTCCTTCTTTTGTTTCCACATTTAGCTATCTTGTGCAATCTGCATCCACTGGGAATCAATTACTTTTCATATATCATCTCTGCATCATTAGAATGCCAGATTAAGACTCTTAGATATCCTAAGCACTAATTAATTTTGGTGTCCTCTTACACTTGTAATTCAAAATATTAAAACAATAATAAACCATAAAATAAAATTTTATTTATCAAAAATTCAAAATTAAACAAAACTTACAGTAAGAAGGAAAATAATATTTATTTCTGTATGCTTCGATTTTATTATGGCTTAATAATTTTCTCCTACTTTTTTTCTTTGAAAAGTCTTTGATCAGATCTTTATAATCAATCTTATTATGAATGCATATGCAATTAACACCAGTGACAGTTGGCAACTAAACTAAGAGCTTCTTATGAGCTAGTACCCATCAGTTGCGTAGTTTCAAACGCGTGTAGACTTGTTCAAAATTTGTATAACTTCCATTCTACGAGCACAGTGTACTTTATTTTGCAGGATAAACATGATGACACAAGAGAGAACACTTTATAAACAGAACTTATTGATTTTTCATTAAATTTTACAAAAATAGCTATAAATATAATTAATTTAATAATTTAAATAATAACTTCGGCTATGAAAAATTTCTGTGGTGCCCCTTCCCTTGATGCCCTAAGCACGTGCTTACTTTGCTTATAGGTTAAATCCAGCACTGAGTATTGCCTGCCAGAATATCTTTTCCCTTGTCTTGGCTACCATTCTAATTCTCTTTGGCCATCAATTATTGGTATATCTTGCTACATGGTTTCCCAATGCCATTTATTGCTTATGAGTACTACAGTTATATCTTTATACTCTGGTTTGTTCATTTATCGATACCAATAATACAAGACTGTAAAACGAATGCATGTTCATGACTTTTCTGATTCCAATTAGTGATTGAAATACAAACGGACTATGATTCATAGATTTACTAAGGCCAGTGCCAACTCTAGAGCTTTCAGAGCCCTGAGCGAAAATTTTTGTTGCATCCCCTCAAGTTATCAGTTTTGACAATGAGCATCAAAACTAATGACTTCAGGGGTCTTCAGTTTTGACAGTGAATGGAACTTGAGGGGGCGCAACGGTGAGCAAACTGGACAGCCACTCAATCTGCTCACTATTTAAATTATGTATAAAAAAATAATTGTATCCTCCTACAATAATAATAATAATGTGCCAGCAGTCTTTGATGCCCCTTAAATATCAACCACTTGAGCAGTCTCTCTGCTCGATCATATGTTGAGCCGGCCCTGACTAAGGCATTCACATACAAGGCAAGCATGTCTTCAGTCCTATCATGTACCTATTTATTAAGCAATTTGGACAAAAATGGTTGTCATATAAAAAGAATTTTCGGTTGCCGAATTTTCCACTTCCCCATTTGCCATTCAATTTTTCATTCGGTAAATGGTTAAATTCACAATTTAAGCGAGTAATACAAAAACAATCGATAAATAGAAAACTGCTGTTGTAATTCATACATAATACAGTATACGGTACTACTACTACTATTACAGAGAAACTTTTTGATTGCACGATATATGTATCATATTTTATAGGTAAGTATAAATATATTATATATGCTTACCTAATAAAACTAATACAAATATTTCACGCTTCTCATTGTTTAAAGAAGTTTTAAATATTAATCAATATGAAACTTTTCAAACGCTCAATAAACACGTTGTTTTGCTTATTAGTTTTACTTATAACCAGAAGAGGGCAGCACTAAATTTGATATACAGAATAATATAAATCTTTCATAGCATTAAAATACTGCAAATTTATTTAAAAATATAACTTATTTTCCTAAAAACAAAAATAATTTTATTCTCTAAATCAATTATTAAATTTTTCGTAATTTGAATAATCATATTGGAATTGGCCGTGTTTTTAGAATATCTTTATATAGTACTGTATTTTAAGTTCTTAATTACAATTAAAGTTTTTAAATATTGTGATTAAAAGCCGTCATTAATCATATTTAAATTAAGAAACTTAGAAATATTAAATTTTAAAAATTATTTAAGCATAATTTTTATATCGATAGATGGAAGCACTAACTCCGTATTCAAAGATTTTAACATTCAATAAGATACAAGCCTTAGTTTGATATTTATATGCTAGATGGCGTCGTTATATCAACGAATAATATAAAAATAAATTTTAATAAATAAAATGTTAAATAATTTAACAATCAATTATCAATAAACACTTAGAACTTTATTCATATTTTAATAAAACTTATTTTAAATGTGTAGCCTATACTACATTTTTATCATTCATAATATTTTTTTAATCAAATTACTAGATTGATAAACAAAGCTGAATAACCTAAAACAAAGTTTTGTGTTAAATAATTTATTTTTTAAATAAATAACCAAGTTAAAATTATATTCAGGAATTTTAATGAAATAATTTATAATTTACAAAAAAAAAAAAAAAATTCAGTATCTTTTATATTTTACACCAACAGATGGCAATATAAATCATCCTGCCAACTAGCTTAATTTTTTTTAATTAATTTGTTAATTATTCATTTAACGAATATTCGATACCATAACGCGTTTAATGATAATTAAGAATGTTTGTTTTGGATCTTTTTTATATCGTAGCTATTTTTTTTGGATATTAAATGAACACTTTCGTTTTTTGACTCTGTCTTTTTTTTTCCTTTTTGTTTTACTTATACCGACTACGCGTTATTCTGCTTAATAACGATGATTTTGTGAAATGGTTTCTTCTTAAAACGTCTACACGATTCGAGAAAAAGTTAGAAATACATCGGTTTTTTTCCGTGGCCATTTATGGCGGAACCACCATATCTAAAATTAGGAATAGAAGCAGAAGCAGAGAGAGAGTCGCTTACGTTACCTCCAGGGCATACAAACAATCGATTATCTGTCAACCTGGTTCATGTGAACGTGCTTCTACTGTCGGCTGACTGGAACGATTTGTCAACGGCTCGGCACCGGCGTCAACACGAGTTGTAGATACTTCCACCATCCTATAACGCATGCGTGCTCACTGCACGGTGTTATTGGAAATATGCTGGTTTTTTTATTACCTACATAAATCGGCATTAAAAATTTGTTAGTGCTATAAAAATCGCCTGTGCAATGTATTTTTAATGAAGTGCATGTTAATCTACTCCATTTTTATTTTATTATTAAATTATTTTAACGATTATAGCAATTAAATACCGATAATTACTGTAAGATATCTGTTATAAAAGAAACTGCATTGCAAAATCGCTGTTTTCTACTAGCGACAATTCAGCACCGGCGCGTTAATATACGGTATTTTTTATATTATCCCAGTCAGATTTGTATAGAATATAATCTATTCATGTATTAATATCTTATAATAAATGCAGGCATTTTAATTTCTATAGCATCAAACGTGGAAACACTTGACGGGTTTTATTTTTATTAATCTAACAGAGTTTTGCAAAGTAAAATTCTGGCAAATGTAACGAATTATGATAAAATAGTTATTACTATTCAAATAAGATTTATCCAATTTTCTCCATTAATTTTAAATATACGATATCTTTCGTATTTCCTTCATTCTGTACAAATTAAGAGCTTTTAGGAAGTATTTCTCCATCTAAATCAATATCCGACTGGAGTCTTAAATTTTAAATGGAACAATAAGCCGATGTTAAGCGAAGTTCATTAGGGAGCGTGTGTGTAAATTTTAAGGTAATTTCCTAAAATATTCCCGAAATAAAATTTGACTTGCATTTCGCTTTAAACACTTCTGCCATTTTAATTATTAAAAAGAAGTATTAGATGGTTTCGGAAAATTTTCTTTCATTAAAGGGTTAAATTGTTTATATTTAACTGTTTAAAATTAAAAATTTGCTAAAACATATCTTACCAATAGATGGCGACAGATATTTTTCTCAAAATGTTTTACTTTCTTGTCACGCAAATGCTGTTCGTAACAATTTTTGTCGTTTACTGTAGATTCATTTTTTAGATGGTTTCTTATTTTTTTAATAGAAATATAACATTAAATTATAAAGTTATATTTTAAGTAGTGTATATAATTTAATTAAAGAATGACAATTCGAAAACTGCTTAAATAAATATTCTCAGCTGACAAAAATGGCCACTTTAGAAAGGTGGAAGAATTACAAATAGAGCGCAGATATTTTTTTTATTATTAATATTGAAACAAGAACAGACCTGTCAGAATAAGAAAAAGACAAGTTATGACTTATGATCAATACAGACATCTAGATAGATACCCGAGAGCAATTTCCATTTAAACATATAACAAAAAGAATATACTAAATAAATCTTTATT
Source organism: Olivierus martensii (assembly GCA_000484575.1). Taxonomy (NCBI): domain Eukaryota; kingdom Metazoa; phylum Arthropoda; class Arachnida; order Scorpiones; family Buthidae; genus Olivierus; species Olivierus martensii. Next base: position 7,235 of record AYEL01078761.1, read on the forward strand.
TCAGCTTTTAAAAATACGAAAAAATATACATAAAATTATTTTTTTAATTAAAAAAAATTAATCGAAAATAAATTTACCGAAAATCGAGGTGTCGCTACTATTGATCTAGACGTCAGACGGCAATATCTTCGGTAACTATGACAACCATAAACGTCACGGGACTTCGTAGCAATTAGTTGATTACGTTTGCTCATCGCTCCATCTAGCGTTAATTCTCTTCACTATTATTGAGAAAGATAAATTTGAATTAATTATAAAAATCTTTTAATTACGCTTTATTGTATTTAACCCGTAAACTGTAAAACGAACTTCTCGTTTTGTATTTTTTACCTTTAAATTGCAATAAAATCCCTAGAGTATAGGCGGTAAACAAAAGAGTAAAGTACAATCACGTGACTGGCTTGTATGTGAGATAGTGGAGTCAGCCTGCAGATAAGCGAACTGTTGATCACAGTACGGCAACTTCAATCGATAACTCGTCTATTCTCAGAATTATCATGCCCATCAATCGTGTCCCCAACGCGGCACTTCTGCTGTATATATACATGAAGGGAAAGCAGTGACTTACGTAATCAAAGCAAGTAACAGCTGCGTTTACTACTAAATGAAAGAAGTGAAATATATCAGAATATGAAGCATTGGTTTACATAGCTTTTTATTATATTTATGATTTAGTCATATCTAAACTTCTTTACTGCAAATTTGTGTATTAATTTTAAAATTTCCAGTTTGTTAATCAATCCATATTTATTCGCGTATAAATTTAAATCGCTAGTAAGCAATTACTTTCAAATACTTACGTATTATTTTAATGTCTTTACTAGCAGGATCTATTTTTCGAGTGTTTTACTTAGAAAAATCGAGTTCTGTTGAATAATAGTTTAGTACGTATTATTTTAATGTCTTTACTAACAGGATCTATTTTTCGAGTGTTTTACTTAGAAAAATCGAGTTCTGTTGAATAATAGTTTAAAAATTAAATTTAATATAAGGGTGAGCGTTTGGTTATCGGTTTGAGAAACAGGCCAAGAAAATACTATACAATACTGTAATCATTTATGTAATATAAAGATTTAAACACTTTATAATGACAACAAATCATAACAAGTAACAACTTATTTATAAAAGGAATAACTAAAAGGAGAAAAATCCTCTTTGGTACGATGCCCACTTCAAGATGATAACTTTTAAGCGGTGATTGGATGGTACTATGTGACGTCACATCATTCACTACCAATCAGGCAACGCTCCATTGAAGGATTCACTCCAAACTGTTCTCCTTTCATTTCTCTCTTTATTCTATCCCATCCATTTTTCAGCCTCATCAGATTGTGCAGAGAAAGGGATAGAGGATTTACTCAGCATCTCCAAAGCAGACAAAGAAAAATGATAATTTTCTTCTTCCCCTTCTACCTCTTGGCAAATTCGGTTTTTTATTCCTTTTTTTGTGTGTGTCTGTGTGTATGTGTATGTGTGTGTGTGCGCGCTTCCCCTCTGGTTTGGGTTTTCCTATTTTCTTCGTTCTACTCATTTTTTCTGTAGATCTGATGTTACCAAAACTGAGGCTGTTTGCCGTCAGATAGTTTTTTTTTTTTTTTTTTTTAGGACGACCACTGCTTAGCTGTTTGCCGTCAGATTTTTTTTTTTTTTTTTTTTGAAGGACGACCACTGCTTTCTCAGATTACTTTTAAGGGAACGACCAAGCAATGCAAAACCACTGCACTACCTTCAGCTAAACGAGGCAAGACGAATGGGACACACGTGACGCGAAAACTCTTACCGATTTATTTTTTTAGTTATTTTTTTTTGTTCCTCTTTCGTTAAAAAAATGTAGCAGAAAAAGCTTTTTACGTAATTATTTTCGTGGTTTTCTTGTAACTTTCTCTCGTTCATTCTGCACGGATCGCGACATCAATCAACATTAGCCGCGTAGAGGAGATAGAATGCAAAAATCAACAATGTAGAGAAAATAACACAATTACGATACCGACAGACAGAAACTAAAAACACGTCGTTGCATCACCAACCAAAAAAAAAAACCTGCAGCAATTTCAGTTATGAAGAACCAACATGTCATCTTTTAAATAAATTGCAAATGACAACAATAACAAATTATAATTATTAGTTTTTTCCTCTTATTTTATTTTGCTATCATAAAATATTACGTTATTTAAAAAATCAACTCACTCTCCTTTCTGAATATTTTACAATAATTTGCAAAACACACTAACAAAAAAAAACTATATAAAATAATCATTAATTTTATTTTATGTGCTTTAACGTTTAATACTACAACTAAATTCTAAACATTAAAATTACTTACTAACTAAACAACTTATAAACTAGCACTTACCTTTTGCAAGTTCGCGGTTTCTCACTCATGTTTATTTATAGATTAGGTTGTCAATACTAAAGATGGTGTAAGTTTGTATAATGTAAAATAACTGTAACAGTTCTTAATTTTATAAGTTATTATCTAAAAGTTTGAATAGTATTTCACTTTTTCAAAACATATTTTTAAACATCAAGAAATATTTTTGGTATAAACGACTTTAAAACAATAAAATTAAGATTAATGGACGTCTATTGTTGGCATCGATTACAGATACGTTTCTTTCGTTATTACAGAAACGTACTTGCAAATCGGTTTATTTAATAAAAAGTCGAGTCAATTTTTTTCTCTTGCCTTTCTATTTTTGGGAAAGAAAAACATAACATTTAGACGGATGAACAACTACGAAAAGAATCAACTGGTATATCTCAGCGAAATCATTTTGTCCATTGTCATTGGACCACAGAATCTGATTGAGAAAGGAAATAAAGACGATCTGTCCACATGAACTAATGGAAGAAATAACAAAAATCAGCTTCCTGTAGCTATATATCAATGTCTATCAGGCGTTGCTATTCTTCTTCTGTTGTCTCTTATAACTAATGGTTGAAAAATAGTAAATTTAATATTAATCTAATGCAGATTTTTATTTTATGCACTTCTTTAATTGGTTCTAATCTTAAACTTTTGCTAATTGTATTATATTTTGCAGTTACACCTTAGTATATTTTTCTATTTTTCAGAAAAAAATAAGTTGGTGATAAATTATGGTTACTTTAATCGATAGCAATTTGATTATCTTTATTTTTACATACAACATTATTAATCACTCGTATATGCAACTGCAATGCTATGATGATTTAAATATTTAAAATAAGTATTGTTTTAATTGTAATGTTTTATTTAATTCAATAAAAATATATATAAAAAAAAATTAAAAGTTGACGAAAACCGTGAGAAAAAAAAAGAAAATATTTAATTTAAAATTTAGTAAATTCTCATTGTTGTAAATGCATAGTTTTGATATCATGAATAATAATATCAAGAGAATTCTTGATCTTTTCTAGTGAACTCATTAAATTTTGATTATTCTCATAAGACAATATAATAATCGATAGAATTCTTACAGGAATGGGTTGTATGATTGATGATAATCTGTGTTTCCCTTAAGTGTTATCGCATCTTTAAATAACCAGATTTGAACTTAACTGAACTCTCTTCACTTTTACTTAAAAATGTGAATTGAATTAATAATTTCTAAGATTATACTTTAATTAATTTTTAATTCGACTAACTTTTGGACCTTTGTTAAATTTTCCCGTTCGTGTCTCTACTTTTAAAATTATTCCTTCGGGCAGTTCAGAATTATAAAATTGTCTTTGTAAACGATAAGAGCTGCGGGCAGTATGGTCACAACCTTTGACTTTTGGAGAAAACTTTTAATAAAACGTCTTCAAAATTCGCGTGATTATCATCGTGAATATATATAAAAATATATAAAGTAAAATTTGTTTGCATTTAAAAAGAAACATTAAGTGAATTCGAGTATCGCATCGTGTTTTAAGAGGGAATCTTTTCCATTATTTCTATCATTTTTTGCTTTTTATCGGTACTTCTAATAGGCCCAACACAGTTCAAATTTTAAGATTGATTTATTGGTTTTAAGATTTTGAAAAAACTACACACAAAAAAGTCAGCTGAAAGAAAGCCCCAGGTTTCAAACAATTGTAGAGAAAATCACAGGTTTGAAAAAAAAGAAACAGAGCAGGTTGATAGAAATATTATGTGACTTTATCTTTAAGGCAATATATCCATCAGCCCGCTTTGTTTCTCTATCGAAACCTGTGATTTTCTCTGAAATTTGAATTACCACTTTCTGAAACCTGCGACTTTCTCTAGAGAGAAAACCGCAAGTTTTAAAAAGCGAAGATAGCGAGGAAAAATTAATTACGTAAAAAAAAGAACCTAAAAGCTATTGTTTACCACTTTCGGAAGCTGTAAAAGTAGTCGAGACTTCTTAAATTAGGATGCAGCGAAAAAGACTTTCGAGTCGAACCGCAGCTGCAGTATCTCACAAAGATTTAACAATCCTTTTTTTCAAAGAGTTGCGAGTCTTAAGAGACGAATATTCAGTCAGAGGTAACAATAAATTCAACCAAGTCAAAACTAATATTCAATACTGCCAACAGTCGATTTATAAGGAACACATTGTTTTGATATGCCTTAAATCTAACGTTATCTTTACTCCATCTAATAAAGGCAGAGAGGGGCAATAACAGCAATGCGAAAAGTGGTCTCCTTCAGTCGTAAATCTCATCCCTGAGTCCGATTGCGCCTTCTGTTTCAGTCATATGGGAACCTATTTAGATCCAAAGGCGAAGTAGAGTCATCTAACAATCGCCATTATCATCGACTTACCAGCGCTTTAATTCTGTAAAGCCTAAATATTATCTGGATAATTATATTAAGTCATCACTCCAACAACTCCTCTATTATAAACAATTCTCAAATCTGAAATAATTTTAAAAATTACCCTTTTTTGAATACAGTTAATTAAATACATAAAACGATAGTAGGCAACAGCGAAGCCAGTTCTTCGCATTTAAGCAATAAAAATGGCGTTTATTTAAAAATTTAGCAATTCTTTTCATTATTATTCTAAAATATGTTGGAATTTTCAAGTTTTTCTTAAATGCATCTAAATTTATTTTTATATATGCAAAGGATCATAAGTAAATTGCTCCTTTATTTACTAACACCCTTTAATAAGAATTTCTCTGTTAGCAGTATATATATTTCATTCAGGAAGTTGTTTGTTAGGAAATAATATTTTAAAGAAAATCATGATTTTTTGTGTGGCATAGGAATTCCTATGCAATAGTTAGTGTAGCAAATCATATATCAATGTTTATGTTTTATTGCTTATAAAAATTTATTCTAGAATTTCTTAGAAACATGCACTTGAAAAAAAATACTAACAAAAAAAACCGTGATGAGGTTGTCATTCATAACAAATTAAGATGGTTATTTCGATATTAAAATAGTTGATTTTCTTGATGGATTATTTATATTTCTACGAAATCACACTAATTTTGATTTCGTTGTATCGCTAATATTTTTTACGTGAATTTTTACTTCCCCCTTTCCAATATCTGTATTTCTACCAAAAATTATTCACGAAATTTGTCACACCCAGTTTCCTGATCAATATCGAATGATATTCAACACACGTTTTAATATAGATTGGTCTTCGCAGAACTGATTATCATAACTAAAAATAATATTTCTGGCGATTATAGTTTTTTTTTTAAATGATCCGTTAGAAAAAGCGTGCTTTTTAAATAATAATATGCTTTTGTTTGTTTTGTTGTTAAAAAAAAAACAAAGCGAACAAACAGATTTCAAACAACTCTTAAAACGCGAAAAACAATCGTCGTTAAAATGCGATTATAACGGCGTAATGCGCGTCACACTACTCGCCTATATCGGAATACACTCGAAATTGACATTTATGTGTCAATTGTCGGATTTCTCTTTATAAAATTGACATTTTACAATAAAAATTGCCGCTTAAAACAGGAGCCGACGTCGGATGACGTAAATTACGTCACGCGGCATAAAACACCGGAAAGCGGTCTGGTCACAATATGTCAGTTGTGAAACCAGAACTCTCCAACACACAGGCCGCTCGTCACACAATCTACTCGCTTAATCAACTTTAATTAATTAATCGCTCCGTAACGCTATACCCTTTAAACCGGTTGAGTATAAAAATCGTTTTAAAATAATCTCTTGGAAATATTTGCCAATTTAAATAATAATTAATTCGTTCTGGTGTATTAATTAGGTAATTAAAACAAATGGGTTAAGTTGAATGCCGCGGAAAATCTTTTTTTTTTTCACATCTTTCTCTTCATAACCGTAAACAACGTGTGTATGTTGTTGGACTTGTTAAAAGTTCTTTATTTCGTTCAATTCTGTCTCAAAAGGGGGCGCTGCAAAGTTATTGATGTTAGAAAGTTGAAATCACGAGAAACCGATTATGATAACACGCTCGACGAAATCTGATCCTTTTCTGGAAACTTGCCAGCCGTTGCCATAGCGACACGCATCGCCATGGTGACGTTCTGCACTTGTACCTATCAGTCTCCTTCGAGCTTTGCTGCTCTCTTTCTTTGTCTGCGCTTTTTACGCTGCAAATTTGTATCCAAATATTGTCTAATTTTATTATTATCCGATCTATTATGCGGAAAAACGTGAAAATCGCTATTTTAAATAAATTTTAATATTAAAATATATTTTTTTAATATATATATACAGTATATATATATTTTGCTCAAGAAATTTAACATTCGCATTTTCCATTTTTAATCGTTTTACTAATAGGGCAAGGTTCTTAATGCTTAAAAGATTTAATTTTTATAATTAGATAAAAATTACATTTTAAGGATTAATTTTAATAAATCTACTTGGTTTTTTTATCGCAACAAATCGCTTTAAATTTTTACTTTTGTTCGTTAGAAAAAAGTGACTTTATAGTTGTAATCTTAAGTCGTGCCTATTTACGCTTGAAATTAATGGAAAATATTTTTTTTATCCACCAAATTTTTTTCTTTTGTTTGAAAACTCTTAAGAAATTAAATTTTAATTTTTTTTAACAGGAAAAAAAATTAGTAGCTATTAAGGTAAACATTAAA
>AYEL01078762.1:0-14451 GCA_000484575.1 Olivierus martensii
ACTTCTTTGTTTTACTAGTTGTAGTCCAAGGGCTGTATCTGATAACTTCTCTTCTATTCCTACTATAGGAATAGAAGAGAAGTTCAGTATCAGATACAAAGCTACTGGCAAAAAAATTACTTTTAATAGAAAAAACACCCTTTTTAACACTATTAGAATTTATTTGCATATTGTATTTTAATTTGGCATTATTTATAATAATTTTACATATTTATTGTTATTTAATGCACTCTACTTAAAAATATTTTAAAAAGTTGTTCTTTACTACTTTTAAATGTTTGAAAGAAAGTTCTAAAAATTGTATAGAACGCAGTTTGTTCTTCTAATACTCGATGTAGCTGATGAGGATTTATTAAATCGAAAGCGCTTCTATGTTTACTGTGATTTGATTATTATGTATAATTTTCCTGCCTTAGTGCTGTTAATTATATTTTTAACTTATTGGCAGTGTAATAGAGAGCTTATAAATTATAATACGTTAGCATATAAGAAAATAACGATAAATAATAGAGTGCATAATATAAAATAAAAATAGGACAGGTCAAAGTTAACTTCCTCACAAGCTGTAGAAACTTTCAAACTTTTTTAAAGTAGGAATACAACGAAGATTGAATAGATGTCTTCTTCATTTCATCACGTATAATTTTATAGCAAGTTAAGGAACATTGAATTTCTGCAGCCACATTTAGACTTCTTTCAGAATTAGCATCATTTTCAATAAATAGAATCAATCCTTCTTTAATTTTTGCTAAACCTTCAGTAATCACCTTTTTTAAAAGACAGTAAGTAAGATTAATTTCTTTTAAATAACAATTTTTTAAATTTAATAATAGATAAAATAAACTTACTTTTAGAGTTAAAGATTTGAAAGAGACAGTTGGAGTATCTGTAACGATTTCCTGTTTCTCCATTTCTAAAAGCTCTTCAACTGAAAGTTGGAAATTGAGATGGAGAAACAGATGAATGGAGAAACAGGAAATTGAAATGGAGAAATGGAGCTTTTAGATGGCTGTCATGATGGCTCTCGATCAGGTCATCAACATCATCAGGTGTGAATCTAGATTTAGATGTTCTCCAAATTCTACAACTTTATCTGTAATGTGACCTGGATCTTCTGCTTCACAGGGTTCTGCAAAAAACTGAGGACAAACTTTTTTCCAACTGGACCTCAGTGTGGAATGTTTAATGTCATCCCAGCTTCTAATAATATTTTTAGTAGCATCCAAGATGTCGTACTTTTTTCAGAAAGCAATAAGAGATGTATCGCCACTTTCCATGATATGTAAGGCCTGCTCCATAGTGTGCTTAATGTAATGTCGTTTAAAAGCTGATAGCACAGTTTGGTCCATCAGTTATAGCAATGAAGTAGTGTTGGGAGCCAAAAACACTACCTTTATGTTTAGGTATAAATCGCTCAGTGTGCAGGATGGCAAGAAGCATTATCAAGCAGTAGTAGGGCCTTGAATGACAAATTCTTGCTGCTACAGTAGTCTTCCACTGCTGGTACAAAATGGTGCCGAAACCATTCTTCGAATAATTCTGCTGTCATCCAAGCTCTCTTATTTGCTTTCCAGATTACTGGTAACTTTGACTTACTGGTTCTTTGAAATGCTCTTGGATTGACAGCAGTATAAATTAACATAGGCTTCAGTTTAAAGTCGCCAGCTGCATTGCCACCTAACAGTAAAGTCAAACGAAGTTTAGATACCTTCGAAGTTTAGATGCCTTTTCTTTTCATTTAATGCAATGTAAGTGCGAGCAGGCATTTTCTTCCAGAAAAGGCCTGTCTCGTCAACATTAAAAATCTGTTGTGGACTGTATTGCCCTTCATCAATGATCTCTTTAAGGATGTTGGGGAATTTCTGTGCTGCTTGATTATCAGCACTAGCTGACTCTCCAGTAAACTTTAAATTTACGAGATTAGCTCTAGCTTTAAATCTATGAAACCATCCTAAACTTGCGTTGAATGACTCTGTTTGAAGTTCTCCCTCATGTCATAAATAAGTAAATAAAACAGCACTAAATAGCAAGAATAATTTTTTAATTGGTATAACATTTTCGGGCCATAATTGATGTTCCGTTTAAACTTTATGCTTATTGTATGGTACTGAAGAGGGGCAATTATGGCCCGAAAACGTTATACCAATTAAAAACTTATTCTTGCTATTTAGTGCTGTTTTATTTACTTATTTAAGAATCTAAGCAAGTAGTTTACTTTATTATCCCTCATGTCATTTTTAATTGTATTAAAAATGTTTTTTGCCTTGCTTCGGATTAACGATTTACTTAGTGGCTGTTGTTTACTGTTGCAATCTTCTATCCAAAGTGTTAAAAGTTTCTCCATTTTTTCCATGATTATTCCCCTCTTCTTAGACGTAATAAATGAATTTAATGAACCAGAATTCTTCACATAATCCAAAGTTTTTTGCTTGTTCTGTACAATAGTGCTCACAGTTGAATGACTTAAATTAAAAGCACGTGCTATAGAAGCCAGAGACTCTCCAGATTCTGCTCGATTTATAATTTCAACTTTCGTGCTAAAGGTTAGCACTTTACGTTTTTTTAATTCCCGTGATGAACAACTATCACTGCTGCTTCTTTTTTGGAGAATTCATTATAAATGATAAATGAACAAAATACGATGACTACGTGTGATTCCGAAAATCAAATTAAATTCTATACAACGTTTAGTGTGCAATCTTTAACACCACCAACACTTGGGGGCGCACTCATCAGATATGCTGTTTAATTTAAAAACTATGTACTGTATTGTATACTATAATAAATTCAATAAAACTTTAAATCTTCATTTACTTAAATTATCAGTATTATGTAAGAAATTTTATCAAATACTGTAAATCTATATGACAACCACCGTAAGATATTGTATTAATCTCTCTAGTGGGGATAAGCAAAACTATCGCAACTTTTTGCAGTTTTATGGAAATTGTTTGATGCAACTGGAAAAAATTTGATTTTTTAATCTTCACAAATACAGTAGTCTCAATTTCATATTAAATTGAATAAAACACAGTATTTGAATTATATCTAGCTAACGAATATTGTAAGCGAAAAAAATATTTGGCATGCATGTACTGTATACTGTACATAGAGTATATCCATCAAGAACCATAGTTTTACTTTTGTGAAATCGCCAGATATTTTGCATTAATGAAAAATACTTTGAAATAGAAAATAACAGCATGTTTCAAGATAACAGAAGGGAAGTATATATAGGAGCTACAAGTAGGAACCTTAAAGATCACTTAAAAGAGCATAAGGAAGATCTACGGAGAGGCAATCTTACAACAGCGTTAGCACAAAGAGCTTTTGAAAAAGATATTAATATATGTTGGGAAGAGGCCAGGATTATAAGAAAGGTGCAAGACCCTAGGGATCTTTTTACTGCGGAAAAAATCGAAATTTTGAAGAGCAATAGAAATAAAGAAAATGTTGTTAATATACACCAGGCAGATGGAATCTCGAAAGCCTGGAGATATGCTATAAATAGCTGGTAATAGAATATTTATAGAATGCTACCTGCTAATTATGATGTTGTATTGTATTTTATTTTATTTTATGCTATAATATTTTATTTATACGTTAGCCGTTATTTTATTTATTTTTGTTGTGTTTACGCAACCTTTGTAAAACCAAAAACTGTTCTTCAGCTAAGTTAATTTATTTTGAAAAATAACCGATAATTATTTTGTTCTAGAACATGGTAGTTCTATTTTAGAATTGTATAACTGAAGATGGTATAATATGGATACTGAAAACGTTTTTAATAAATTTGAGTGTTTATTTTAACTGCTAGTTGGTGCTTTACTTTTAATGAACTATGTAAATAAGTTTTACCACTGATCTGATGTGAGAAAATAAGAATGATCTTGTATTGAGGTTTTGTTTGGTGCATAATTAATTTGTAAAGAGGTTGACATGAATTGATAACTCTGTAAGCTAATTAATTTGATATTGTTACACAAAATTATGTAAATAAAGCAACACGGGACTGTAAGTCACTCCATATAAAAGCTTACATAGCCAACGACACAGAGAGGTGTTTGTATAGAGGTGTTGTTTCTAAAGTGAAATTGGTTGAGTGACATTTGAATTCTTGTAAAGGTCTACAATTGATTTTAGTTTATATCAGTGGTGGAGGTATTATAATTTAAGTAAGATTTAAGGTTATTTATTGTGAATAATTTGGATTTTTGGCTATTGGAGTTTGATTAAATAAGTTTCATTCTTTATTTGATTGTGGCTTTATTCTTGTTTTAATAAAGCTTTAATTAACACTTTTGTAAATGTTTTGAGTCTAATAAATTTATATATTTTATTATTTAACTTGTTTTGTTTTGAGAATTTCTTCAATTTATTAGCATAAGTTTCTAACATCATTGTTCGTTCTAGTTCTAACACTTAATCGGTACTTCTAGTTGTAAGTTCTGGTTTCGTTTTTTGCTGGTTAAACATTAATTGTTATTAGATTGTTTTGGATTTGATATTTAATTTAGAAAGTAGTTAAAGACATGAGCTCAGGCCGATTTCTGGAATTTGCAAAGTCGTTAGAACCATTAGGTTTACTTTATAATTATTATTATTATTGATATTGGTTAGAATTAGCGACTTTGCAGGTCATATTCCAAACAAAGATTTTATGCCAAGCAAAATTTTTCGTATCGAAACAGGTGTATACCAAGTTGGACTTATTCCAAAGCAGACGTATACCTAGGTACCACTGTAAATGATAGTTATCAAGTTATTTGGAAGGGTACAGACTTTTCTTCTACCCTGTATAATGCATATAGTGCAGAATGATGAATCCAAATGGGCTTGTTTAAAATAAAAAAAAAAGCTGAACATAAAAATATATTCATGTGCTACATAAAATTTTAAGATAGAGTAGGAGCTGAATTTTGAAAAATGTTAAAACACCAGGCAAAAATCTATGTACAGAATCTTATTCCAGGAAGTGCATATCAGTTTTATAACATTTATTTGTGAGTATTTCACTATCAATAAATATAAATAATAAATATTTTATATCTGTTACATAGATTTTGCTATAATAATATAGAAAAATCTTGATTCAGCTATATATATAATTCTAATATTTAAAGATTCAACTATTACTCCTCTTGTAGACTTAAACTTAAGTACAACTTCTAATTCCAGCACAAATGAGCAGACCAAAAAAAATCGAATAAAAACTCATAAACTTTATTATTTAGAAATGTTTTCGGCATATTTTCGCCCTCTTCAGCTCTACAGTTACATAAGTATTCTATTCTGGGACATGGAACTTATAATAAATCAAATTAAGTTTAAATTTAAACCAACAAACATAAACATACAAATTAAACATTATATAAATTAAAAAATTATATACACTAAAAAAGGCATTACGAGTTTTTAAATTACATGTAAATACTTCTTTTAGAGGCACTAATTAATTATAATTATTGGATAAAGTTTTTTAATTTAGGTCCTCAATAATTATATTCGGTTTTCTCTTAAGGAGAATTTCCACACTTGTGAAAGATTTACTGAGTGTTGTTCATTTATTATCTCCCCGTTTTCACTCCCTTCAAAGATTTTTATTTCCTCTGCCACTGTTAACTCCTTCACATTGTTTACTTTGTTGATTATTTTCATAGCATTGATTATTTGATTATTATAATTATTTATTAATTTGATTATTATTATTATTTTCATAGCATTGATTATTTGATTGATTATAACTTGATTATTTTCATAGCATAATTGTTAGAAATACTTTTCTATTAAAAAATGTAAGCCTAGTAAAGCAATCATTTACCACCTTGTTAATCCATGTTCAGTTTTAGATGATTTTATACTGTGGAGTCTGAGTTCAATTCTAGATTATTTTATAATCTTTAGGTCTCTCGATGAAATCCAATTGATTATACTATCTTAAAGACTTCAGTATTCCAATATCTATTATTACTTGTAAAATCATTACCATTATGGGTCATTTTGATTTACAATTTTTTAGACTATGAAGAACTATGTTGGGGTTATCAAAACATAACCCCATTGTAAGGACTATATGTATATAGTGAAAAAATATATTATAGTACTTTAAAGCCATCCTGTTACATTCACAAAAAAGCACACAAAAAACAAAGCTCAAAACAGAATAAATACTTTATTAATAGAAACGTTTTTGACCTACTGATAAGGTTGAAAACGTTTCTGTTAATAAAGTATTTATCTTGTTTTGAGCTTTGTTTTTTGTATGATATATTATAGTGTTAAATTGTAAAATTTTTGTCAGAAGAGGTCTGTTTTCATGTAAATAAAAATGACTGTATCAGTGGAGAAAGTGCGGGGTTCTTTAGAAAAGAAAAGAAAAAAACTAAGTTGTGTGGTGTCCTAGCTGAATCTGTTGTTGTATGTGTTCTTATTTTAAAATTATAAGATATTTATATATCTTTGCTACCTTACATGTATATTATTAATTTTATTTGTATTTAATTTTGCTTATTGATTCTTTTTCATTTAAAATAAGATTTTTATATCTAATCTAAACAGTACTGGTTACATGAGTAAAGGAATGCAAAGATACAAGAAAGATTTAGTGAAAGTAAAACAACAGCAGCAACAGTTAGCTACATGGTGTTCACAGTTCCTGGAGCCTAGTGATAACAACAGTGCTACAGCTTCTGACCTCTCATCCCCTGATAGCAGAGATGTAGATGATATTTGTGATGAATATAATGAAACACATTCACCAATTGAAACAGAAAGTAAAGATCAGGTATTGTTAACATTTTTAACATCATATTTATATTCAAATATAAGAAAATTTCAAACTGGTAATAAAGCTATAATTATTTATTTTATAAATATAGTACTCTCTCTGATATCTGGCACCTTCAGAATCAAGAAGTGCTGGATTTTAAAATATACCTAATTCTACATAGGAAAATCATGTGTTGTCAGCAATAATTTTGATATAATAAATGTAGGATTAGCTTAATGGAAAAAAACTTAGAAAAATATTTCAGTAATTTATTCTGTTATTAATATCAACATAGCCTTCAAGCAGGAAAATTTTAATTATCCTTGATTATTTATAAATATTTTTTTGGCTTATTCATCTCTCTTCAGTTTCTTATTTTATACTCAAACTATTCAGAATACACAATTTCCTAATGGAATGCAAATAATTAATGTTCTACTTTGAAAGAATGTTCTTTGTTTTTATGCTATTATTGCATTTTAGTATTCTTTTATGTTTCACTAATTTAAAAATTATATCTAAAATATAATATGTTACAGTTACAGTTTATAGCCATAACACAGTTTACAGTTTACAGCCAGTTTATATATGTTACAGTTTACAGCCAAACCTCAAAAATTGGCCAATTTGTGAAATAATCATCATCTTCCTGTAGTTAAGTAATCGTTGGGGCTAGTCATTGGTTCTTATTGTTGTTTTCCATTGGTTCCGGTTCTGGATGTGGTGGAAGACTTCTTGAGTTCTTGGGCACTGCATTTGCACCAGTCGGTGATATCGTCCATCCAGGCTCGTGGGGGCCGGTCTTGTTTGTTTTTGCCACCCATGTCTGATGTGACTACGTGTTTGACTATCCGGTTGTTATCCATGTGGGAGATATATTCAAATAGCGTCGACTTTTTCCGTCAGATCAGGTCAATGACGGTGATATGTATGTTCAAGGTGTTCCTGATCTGTTTGTTCCTGATTATGTCCTGCCATTTTATTTTTTGTGGGTAGCGATAGCAACGCATCTCAAATACCAATAGTTTTTTCTTAATGCTCTCTTTCAGTGTCCACGTTTCAGCCATGTACAGCAGTATACTGAAGACATATACTGATAGAATTTGCAGCTTCGTTGGAGGGTGATCTTGCTGGACTTCCATATGTGTTTCAGCAAAGCCAAGGCTCCTGTGGCTTTCTCAATTCTGTTTTTAATCTCCACTGAGCAGTTGTTATCCCACGTGATGATGCTTCCCAAGATACTCAAACTGTTCTGTATTTTCGACTGGCTCGTTGTTAATCTCGATTTGTGTTCGATGTTGCATTCTCCGAAGACCATTGTTTTGGTCTTGCTCATGTTGATTCAGAGCTAGCTTTTTCTGTCAAATGCTTGCAGAGCAGTTGCTTGGTCCTGCAGTGCTTGCAGATCTTAATTCATGAGATTGATGTCATCAGCGAATCGGAGGTTGCTGATGATGCTGCCCTGGATGATGACTTCGAAGTTGAGCTTGGTGATGCTGTCCATTGTACATTCCAGATAGGTGATAAACAGGACCAGTGATAATGGGTCTCGTTGGTGGCTGCTGACCAGCATCTTGAACCATATCCCAATGTCGTTTCTGATCTTGACGGCAAGCCTGGTGTTCTCATAGATGTTTTGTAGCAAGTTAACAACTTTCCTGTCAACTCCAAAGGAAGCGAGTACTGCCCAGATCCATTGTTGGTTTATGCTATCGAATGCTTTCTGGAAGTCGATAAAGCAGTTGTAGATCTTCTTACCTTTCCACTTTGCTTTTTCAGCAAGTAGTTGGACCAATAGGATTTGTTGCACTGCACTGCGGTCTTTACGGAAGTTCGCTTGTTCCTCAGCCAGGTATGGTTCTAGCTAATGTTGTAGTCTTTGCAGTAGGATGATCAAGATTTTCTCCAAGTGGCTGATTAATGATATTGTTCTGCAGTTTTTGCATCTAGCCAAGTCTCCTTTTTTCAGTATGGATACTAGGATGGTTTTTCCCCAATTTGTTGGTATTTTTTCTTCGAGTGAGATCTTTTGACAGAATTTGTGCAAGCTTGCTGTTAGTTTGGGTCCACCGGCTTTGATCATTTATGCTGTTATTTCGTCGAATCCGTGACTCTTTCATTGCTTCAGTGTTCTGATTGCTACTTCAACTTCAGAATGGAGGATGTGTGGACAAGGGTACTCATTGGCTAGTGGTGTTATTTCCTCCAGTTCCGCGTCAGTTGCTTGTGATTGGTCATCATTGGTCCCATTGTATAGTGTGCTGCAGTACTTAGTCCACTGGTTCGAAATTGCCGTTTTTGTTTGTAGGATCTTGCCAGCATCGTCTTTGAGGTTGTTCAGGTTCAGTGTGAACGGCTTCCTGAGCATTTTGATCAGCTTGTAGGTTTGGTGGGTTTTGCCTATTTTGAGGCCATTTTTGGACCCAATTCCTATTATTGAGTCCTGCAGATGATATGAGCAGGCTTTTGGCCTACCTGTAGTCTGTAGAGTGAGCAAGGATAAGTAATGAAAAATTTTCAGGCAAACCAATTCAGAGACTACATTTGATAACAAACAACTTTTTTTTATTAGAGAGTGAAAGAGAGTTTACATTGGTAATAGTATTAACTATAAACAACTGAGTTTTGCTGCTTCTACTAACACAAGAAATCACAACAAGCACTTGAAATAGGATAAATACACTAATTTTTACGAAATCACAACAAGCACTTGAAGCAGGATAAAAAACTAATTTATTATTTAATATGCACTACATATACTAATATCTAATAATAAATTAGTTTTTTATCCTGTTTCAAGTGCTTGTTGTAATTTCTTGTTTTTTGGTAATAGTATTTTTGCCACTCAGCAGGAGTTCACGAAGAAGCGCAAAAGCTTCGCGAATATCGATTTTGTGATTAAAAATAAATTTTCGTAAATAGTCGAATACGTGAATATGGAATCCGCAAATAACAAGAATTGACTGTGCATCCATATATTTCAAGGATGTCACTTTCTATCTTTGTTTATTCATATAGACAAAAGCTCAATCTTTTTAGGCAGAAATATTTAATAAATTCTTGGATGCGAATTAACTGGAGTGCTTTCAGCTTTAGTAAACCTTTATCAGCAGTTAGTAGAGTTAGAATGTTCATTACATTCTTATTCTGACTAATGCTGTATTGGTTCTCGCAGATATAATGCCAATTGACTTAAAAATAAGATTATTAAACTGGAATTATAACATTATAGGCAAAAACTGGAATCAGTTTGATACACAGAAAAGACTATCTGTTATTAAACACATTAATAAAATCAGCACTATCTGCAGTAAGGTATTCTAATAATCTATTTTTATTCACTTAAATACACTAATGTTTTTGGCGCTATCACACCCTCTTCAGGTATACACATTTAATTCTAACTTAATCAAGAGATTCTTACAATAACAATACACTTCAGAACATAAATGTATCTGGCATTTCAAAATTCTAATGTTCTTAAGTTTCAAACAAATTTTAAAATTCAAATAAAATTTTTTTAGCATTATATAATAAATTTTATCTTATATTACATATTAAATAAAAAAAATCAAAAAAATTCTTAAAATACATTAATCAGTTCATTAATCCTTTTTTTCACTTTCAACACTATCTTCTCATGTTCGTTCCTTCCTCACTTTTCTCCAATATGTATCTCCACGCCAGAGAGGGCTCCCAGTTTAGCCTATCGTTAATTAATCTTTATTCATCCTTTCTAGTATTTCTAGTGTTTCTGCTATCACTGGTTGTGTACCTGTCTTTATTTTGACAGAGGGAATTCTCGAGAATCCCTCTGTCAAAATAAATATTTATATTATTACACGGGAAGATAAAACCAAAAAAATGTACTAATGAGTAAAGATGATTAGGATGGCTTCCTTAATCAATACATAAGTGAATCGAAAGCAATAGAAATTAGCAAAGACCCGACTCTCAGATAGAAAATATGGTGAATAGATAACTAATCAAAATCCATTAAACTAGGGGATTTACGCGATTAAAATAATCTTAATCTAGCCAAACTTCCCCCAGCAGTTTATTTTAGAATTAACTGCCAAATTAATAATAATTAATTTTGCAGTTAATTCTAAAATAAACTGCTGGGGGAAGTTTGGCTAGATTAAGATTATATGGTGAATAGAATTATAACAAATCAAAATTCCCACAATCCTGGAAAGTTGGAAAGCAAGATGCACCAGCCTCTCCAAGGTTATTTGCTTACATTAAAGTGCACAAGTCACCTATAAATTACAGGCCTATAGTTGAGAAAAGACTAGTACCAACTTATAACTTAGAGAAGACAATAGCAGACTGGTGTAACAGAATATTGGGCAAATCGGATAGATCAACCAAAATCACAACAACAGTTTTAAATAAAGTAAAAGAGTTGCAAGCGGCAGATATTAAGATGATGACCACATATGATTTTGAGGCACTATACCCCTCTTTACAATTAGAACCATATGCCTATTTTTCTATCGTTTTCTGTTGGAGAATATCCCACATGAACAAATGGATACAAAGCTATTAAGGGAGATGGTATATTTAGTATGTTATAATTCCTATTTTAGATTTCGAGGAAAAATATTTAAACAAGTACGAGGGGTACCAATATGGAGCCCAATCATGGGTACATTAGCTGAAATTAATACTGAGAGAAGTAGAAAAACAGAAACTAGATAAATTCCAACCAAGCATGTTACTGTATGTGAGATACATAGATGATGTACAGTCAGACCTCATTATATGGTCACCCCACTTATATGGTCACTTTTGGAAAGTCCCTGAAATTTTGCTATCGCTTATATAGTCAGGCATTAAACGTACGATCGCTTATATGGTCACTTTCACTTCACCCGAAGCGATCGAGCGCGTTGCGCCGCTGACTCCGATGTGCTCGATCATCTGCCTGATCTGACTATATAAACGCGCATCAGGCAGATGACATCGCGCTGCCCAATGCGACGCAACAACTCTTGACAGTCAATTTAAAGGCATGACACTCTCGATCACTTTGAGGCAAACGATGAAGAGCATTCATTTCACTCATAATTTATTTTACAATATAAGTGATAAATATGAAAATAGAAATTAAAAATTTGGTTGTTCAATAGCATACTTGTTTTAATAAAATTTTTTGTAGTTTTCTCAAACATTTTATCTGCAAAACATTATTTTTTTATAATATTGTACCAGAATATTGTCGGGATGCTAAGACACTATTTACCGAAAGAGGGCGGTAAAAATTGTACGATTTTACTAACTACAGTATAATTGTTTCTTTGTTTTTCAAAACATGCAATCACTAAAATATTTTAGTAAATAAATAGTGAAATGTAAAAAAATTTAAATATTTAACAAATTAATTTTTTATCTGCAGGTCGGTAAATTTTTTAAAAGAAATATACATAAAGGTTGCTGTTTGCCGACCGATCAACCAATTACAATAATCATATAATTCGAAAAATAAACAGTAATTAAAATAAATCACTGCATATTATGTTTTTTTAATTATATTTTTCAAAAGAATCTATAAAGATTGATTTATTTATTTATGTAATTTTAAGAAACTTTTTAATTCTTTATTTTGAGATAAAATATCGATTAAAACATCAAAATTTTCTGGTTCCAATTGTATTGTCTTAACCGTATTTCACTGTAAATAAAATTCCATTGCCTTAAATAAGTTTTTCTTATTCCCGGATATATGGTCACCCCGGATATAAGGTCAGTTTTTCCATGTCCGCTGAAGTGACCATATAACGAGGTCTGACTGTATTAATAATGTGGAAAGATGAAGAAAGAATAGATGAGTTAACAGAGGGCTTCACATTGGAAAATTATGGGCTTACACTGAAAAAAGAACAAATGAATATAAATAGCATACATTTCCTACATCTACAAATTGATAAACAAGGAAGAAGAATGAAAACTAGCGTATATTGTAAGCCAACATATCAACCGGTATTAATACCGAGATGGTCGAATGACCCAATGAATTATAAGAAAACCGCATTCAGGAGCTTTTTTAGAAGAGTGCTGGCCTTTAGCAGTACAAAAGAAGAGTTGAAAAAGTGAGAAGTCCGTGACTACACCCAGAACTTCTCTTAGGTTCGGACCCGATCCCCTCTCCATTGTCCTTCGTCTGGGTGAAGCCCAAATAGTAAGATTAAAATGCAATTCATTCTTTTCCACCCAATTCAGTAAGTAACACATGGTTTGAAGTAACGACTCCATTACTCAAAGTAATTAACAAATTTATTAATTCAAAACAACTAAAATTATACAACCTGTAGTTCCCGTCAAGTCTTTTACAAAATTCAAAGAACGTAAAACATACAGTCACTGGAACACCACAATCCATCAAAACATTCTGCAGATCCAGCACATAGCGTGAACATCAAGACGGGAACAACACACCCTCTGGTGTAACCTTATTTAACCAACAGCAAAATTTGCAAACAATACACATGATCATAAAATTATTTCTTAAGAAATCACAATTAATTATCCTAATAAATTTGCAACATTATTAATCAATTACTTTAATATTATAAAATCAAAACTTCAATCATTTATAACTTTAGACGAAATTAGCTTATTATAGAAGTAAAACAAGATGGCTGCCTCCTCTATGTCACTGCCTCCACCACCAACTCAGACGAAATTAGGTTATTATAGAAGTAAAACAAGATGGCTGCCTCCTCTATGTCACTGCCTCCACCACCAACACGTGGTAAGCCAAACTTTTTTCTTTCTTCTCCAATTTAACAACCACACTTTTACAAAAGGAGATCAACTATATAGTTAATATAGGAAGACAGCATGGTTATAATCGATCATTTTTAATGCAGATTTACAAGCAAGTGATGGTAAGTATGAAAAAAGAAATGAAGCAAAAGGAAAACAAGCACAAATACGTACCGGTACCTTTACACCTAAAAAACATGAATATAATGAGGAAAATAGAGAGAAAAAATAAGACGAAACTGACAACAAGAAGAAACCCAACCTTATTCAACGTGTTGCGCAATGAAAATGATCCATTAAGCCAGGAAGAAAGAAGAGGGGTATACAGAATACCAGTAACGAATATGCAGACAAAAGAGGAATCCTCCTACATAGGTGTGACGAATAGAACTATTGCAACACGTATATTAGAACATAAGAGAGATATTGAACAAGCAAAACTAACAATGTCTTTGGCTACAGAAGCATATTGTGAAGCCCGGACCAATTAAATTTTCCTGCAGTTTAATTTTTTTTTAAACTTTGAAAATCAATCTCTAAACAGCCATTTACAATAGATGTACATGAAACTTTGACCATTGCAGGAGAACTAAACTGAAGATTCAATTACCAGATAACAAGCTCGTCTTTCCTAGAACTGCCTCCTTTGTCTTGCAGAGCCAACTTTGAACTCTTAACTATTATTTAATATTTCTTAATTTGTGTGACTTTTTATTCTTATTATAATGATTATTTTTGAATATTTTAATTTTTAAATATTGTATAATGATGATTACAAATGTAACTGGAACTTATTTTATATTATTAATGACTTTTAATTTTTTTATACTAATTTGTCAATATTATATATGCTATTTTGAATTGTTGAAATTAATAATCAAATTTTAAGTGTAAAACTAACGAATTCATTT
>AYEL01078764.1:0-81425 GCA_000484575.1 Olivierus martensii
AAAATAATCCAAATTCTACAAATACAATCCATTCACATTTTCTATCTTTAGAACGGAATTAAAAAAGAAATTTCAGCAATCGGAAAATTTAGGACCCATCATTAAAGGCACCTATTTTCACCCAATAAACACAAAAAAAACCACTCCACTGTATAATTCGGGATTGAATTTTATTTATATCGCTTTTTATTGTTTTTTATCGTTTTTTGTTCTGCCGTCTTACCATGGCAAAGGCAGTGAACTGGTTAAGTCCATTTATGGCCACCAAAAATATCCTATTTTTTAATGTTTATTAAGCTGATTGGGTCAGTAGTTACATATTTTTCTAAATGCAAAACTACAAGGTATTATACTACTATGTTAGTAGTAATCAATTTTTTTAAATTGATTCAGATGCAAACCCTTAAATATCTTGATTTAAAAACAAACGGACTTAAATCACTTTTAAAATAAATGGCTCATATATTGTATTGCTAGAACTAATCTTGGTATTTTTCCATGGTCTTCTTGGATCTTGTGTATTCTATATATTAATTGATATAATTTTCTTTTCAAATCAGTAAGAGCATATCTAAAATATCATTTTTTTTTGAAAGATAAAATTGGTATAACTAATCACAACTAGCCAATTAGCAGGAAGTAATAATAATAAAAAAAATTACTTTATTGAATAACAAAGTAGCACTTTTGGAATTCTTAGATTCCGTCTTCAGCTTTATACTACAAATTTTAAATTCTGTTCCAATTCATTAACATTTAAAATTAAATTGAATAGAATTTATATAATAAAAATAATGGCTGCCATATTAAACATAATAAAATAAAATAATCCAAATTCTATAAATATAATCCATTCACATTTTCTATCTTTAGAACGGAATTAAAAAAGAAATTTTGGCAATTGGAAAATTTAGGACCTGTCATCAGAGGCACCTATTTTCACCCAATAAACACAAAAATACCGCTCCGCGATAGCTCCACTGTAATAATTTGGGATTAAATTTTATTTATATCACTTTTTATTGTTTTTTTATCATTTTTGTTCTGCCATCTTGCCGTCTTACCATGTCAAAGGCAGTGACTTACATTGATTAGATTTTGCCTTTTTTAATACAGTGGCAAAATGTTGTTTTAGAACAAAACTGCTTGTGGGTAAAAAAATAAATTGTATTAGAGAATTTATTCATTAGTTCATATCTAACTCTTGATATATTTGCTATCAAAGCTCGTCTATGACACACATACCACATTTCTTCTCCTCTGAGATACTACAGGGAATCAAAATCTGAATTAATCATAAGCATCAAAATAGAGTGCAGTCCCATGCTTGCAATTGTTGTGCCACTCTTTTGAAAATATAAATTTGACTTATGCAGTCATCCTGGCAAAATGCCACCAATGGAACAAAGATCACAATCTTCATCTTCCCCTTCACTTCCCAAGTCCAAAACTTATAAACCATGTTGTGGTGCTGAAGGATTGATTGGATAAACCATGTTGTTGTGCCTGAAGGATTAAGTTGGCAAAAAATTGCTTCAAAGAGTGTCTGGAAACTATACAGTGAGACATCTTACCTAATAAAGAAGTCTCTGTAAATCATTCCACATAAGCAAATCAATTGAATAACCATTGTGTTCCTCAGTTGTTTGAGGTCCTTGATTTTCTACCATTATTTGATATACTTTGCTTTCCGACTGTGTTCAGTTAACACTTTTAATTACCTTCAAAATGCATTGATAAGTAGAAAATTCAGTTGATTTTGCAATGTATAGCTACATTACATACTACAGAGAAGCAATTATTTCCATCTGTTGATAGAAAGGTAATCCAGAAATCTCCAACGATCAATCAGCATCGGAATTAAATGGCAATTCATGCTGATCAGAGTTTGACTTACTTCGGAGCAATTATTTCCATCTGTTGATAGAAAGGTAATCCAGAAATCTCCGACGATCAATCAGCATCGGAATTAAATGGCAATTCATGCTGATCAGAGTTTGACTTACTTCAGGTAGAAAGCTATAAGTGATCTTACTGACAGTGCATTGATTTTTGCTCTCCTGCCAATTTTCATTACATTTCTCTTAATAAAGCTGATGTGAAAGAAACAGTTGCAATGCTGAACTTCTAGCTCAGTGGTTCTTAAACTTTTTCTTTCAACAGTACTTTTGGAATGAATTAATAAGAAATACCAAATAATAAATCTGAAACCATCCAAAAAATTTTGCTCCTTTCTGTACATATATTTATTATATTACAGATAACAAAATAAATAAGTAAATGCTCTTCATTTTTATTTTTATCATGAATTTTTTGAAAATGTTTCCAAATCCTTGTGTTTTTGAATATTTTTTCCATACCTTCCATTCTTTTGCATTACATTGTTTGGGAATTATTGTTCTAGCTGATAACTTGATCAGAGAATCTATTACTCATTATCAATGATGCCTATATGATATATAGAGCAATAATTTTGCTCTATATATGGGTTGACAGAGCAATAATTTTGCTCTCTGATGAGTCTACAGTGTCATATGACACTGTCAGTTGAAAATGATATACAGTTGAAAATGATTTTGTCAGCTAAATCCAGACAAAATAAACAATTTAATTAAACAAAATTTTATTTAACAAAAAGAATAAAATTATCAAAATTATCATTTGCACATTAATTTGGGATACCTTTAGATTAAAATTACTCGATGTAATTCCCTTCTGCCTCAATTACTGCCTCGATCCTCGACCGGAAACGATGACATGCCCTGCGCAACGCCTGCTTGTCCAAGTTCGAAAACGCTGCCTCAATAAAATAATTAAATTATTAAATTTTAAATTATTAAATAGATAATTAAATAGATCAAATAGATTATTAAAACTATGCTTATACCTTGCATGAAGAGCTGTTTTTTCTGTGTTATTAATGATTGATTGAGGTTTATTCAATTTATGAGTATAAGTTCTAACATCGATTTTTTTGTCGTTTTCAATCTAACACTTAATCGGTACTTTTAGTTGTAAGTTCCGATTTCGTTTCGTCGATCAGACATTAGTTATTGTTAGATTGTTTGAGTTTAATTATCTTTAAGTTAGAACTTAGGAAAAAGACCTGAGCACAGGCAGAACTCTGGAATTTGCAGAGTCGCTAACCGTCAGGTTTAGTTGTATAATAATATTGATATTCGTTAAAATTCGTGACTTTTCTGAGCTCAGGCCGAACTCTGGATTGCAGAGTCGCTAGAACCGTTAGGTTAATTTAATTAATAGTATTGCACTCGTTCTATCCTGCGACTTTGCATACTAAGAACCCATATCCTTCAGAAGAGAAGTGGAGTTTACAGATTTAATTTAGAAAGGAATGAAGACTATATTGGTTCCACAAAGAAATTTAAAATAGAAGCTTAAAGAACATAAGGGAGAATATAGATAAAGGATAAACTTCCATGTCCCTATATAAGATATTTGGAGCATAACAAAACATATAAGCTTGCAGGAAGCTGAAGTTATAAAAGCATTATATAATGTAAAAGAATTAAGGTATGTAAAAGCTATGGAGATAACACGATTAAAAAGAAAGAAATATATATATAATTTGTTTCCACTTCCAACAGCAGATTTCATGAGAATAAGAAAGTTAAATGTGATTAAAACAAGTGGATAACTAATAGAGAAAAATAAAAATGGTTATCTTTATTTTTCTGACATAATTCCAAGTCACTATGCATTATTACTTGACTCTATGTAGAAGTGTTTTGAAATCCACATAACCCTAACCATCCAAATTCCCCCTAGTGATTTATTTTTGTATTAACTGCCAAATTAATAATTATTAATTTAGCAGTTAATTCAAAATAAATCACTAGGGGGAATTTGGCTGGTTAGGGTTATTTGGATTGTGTAATCCCCTAAGTAAAAGTTGACTTATGATTAGTGTTTTGAAATGATTCAATAATATTCTTTGAATGCTTAAAGAACAAAGAATACTTAGATTTGAATTGTATTATAGTTTTAAGTAATATGTGTAATTAGATATTAAATGTTCAATCAGACTGCACCAAACACAAATTACAAGTAAAACTACACAAGAGCCCTTTAACAGTCAAAAGATTTTTATTCAGAAACAGTTTCGACGCTCTTGGTGTCTTCCTCAGCTGTTACAATGTACTAGAGTTTGATATTTGCATTTATATATTATTTTAAATACTATAAATATTAAATGTAATTTAAGGCAAGTTTTATTAATTCTACATTTTACAAGAACAGTTGACTGCTAGACTGGTTTAAAATGATACCAGAGAAATAATAAGTCTGCTTTATGTGCTTGGTTTATGCAATTGACATGAATTTTATAATATTTTGGAATTTTAAAATAATATATCAATTAATACATTAAAAATTTTAATTTTAAGCAGTGTAAAATACAATATTCCTTTGATTATAATAAATAAGCATTCAAAATTCCAAAATTAAGGCTTCTAAGCTGAATATTAAAAATAAAGTATCATTTATTTAATCAGAAAAATTTTTCCACTTGTTTAATATTTGAATGCTCTTATCTTGTTAAATGAAGATTGTTCAAATGCTCTTATCTGATTTGTAGAATTGAGAGTGGTCATTAAATAATTGAAAATGTTTTTTCTAGTTTAATAGAAAGTAATAGCTGTAATAATGATATTAATTTTTAACTTGAATGTTAACTTTGTATTTAATTTTTGTAAAATTTCTAAAGAATAATTTGTTATTGTTTTCATAATAAACTCTAAAGTACTTATGCATCAAAATAACTAATTTATAATAATAATTTTAGATATTGTCTGAGAAAACTGAAATTGAACCACATCTTGCAAAAGAAATGGATGATACATTACAAGATGCATGGCTAAATGGTACAGAAAAATCATTTACACATTTATTGCATCTAATACTTGTCGAAAATCTTTCTGGTAAATATTATTTTGTTTAAAATGCATATTTTCTACTTAAATTTTCTGTGTGTGTGTGTGTGTGTGTATATATATATATATAGGGTGCACCAGCTAAATCTGGACAAAATAAACAATTTAATTATTGGGTTGTCCGGAAAGTTTGTGCGTTTTTTTCAATAAGCAAATAAAACAAAATTTTCAAATTTAAAGATAATTTTATTCAGTAAAATAATTTCCGTCTGAATTTACAACCTTTTCTGATTGAGTCGGTAGTTTCTTTGATGCCATTTTCAAAAAATTTTCCTTGTTGTGATTCAAAAAATAATTTTAAGTGTTTTCGACTTCAGCAATATTTATAAATTTTTTACCTTGTAGAAAATTTTGTAGCGATCGAAACAGATAGTAATCCGACGGCGCAATGTCTGGCGAATATGGGGGGTGAATGAAAACTTCCCAGCCGAACTTCTTTAACTTTTGTAGAGTCATCATCGCTACGTGCGGCCTAGCGTTATCGGGGTGGAAAATAACGCCTTTTCTGTTCGTTAGTGATGGTCGTTTTTCCACAATTGCCTTTCTTAAATTGTCCAGTTGACTACAATATTTGTCTGCATTGATAGTTTTCTTGTTTTTTAACAGCTCGTAAAAAATTATGCCTTTAAAATCCCACCAAACACTGAGCATGACCTTTTGTTGGTGAATGTTTGGCTTTGGTGTTGAAGTGCAGGCAAATTTGGTTTAGACCAGTGTTTTTTTCTCTCCACATTGTCATACAGGATCCATTTTTCATCTCCAGTCACAATTCTTTCTAAAAACGGCTCAAACTTAAGACCGCCAAGCAAAGAAACGCGCGCTGCAACTCTATCCATCCGATTTTTTTCAGTAAGTTCATGGGGAACCCAAACATCGTACTTGCTGATCCATCCCATTGATTTTAGGTGGTCATCGATGGTTGTTTTGGATACATTAAGTATCTCAGCAAGCTCCCGTATCATTAATCGAGGATTACTTTTAAACTGTGCGGAAATGTTGCGTCAAGGACGACCGAAGGTCGTCCTGAACGTGGCTCATCTTCCGGGTTTAAATTTCCTTCTTGAAATTTTTTAAACCACTTTTGACAGATACATATAGATAATGCATCATCTCCATAAACTCACATTGTTTTTTTGTTGCATTAACTGCAGAAAGTTTTTTTTAAACTCGTATAACATTACGTGGCGAACATTACGTGGCAAATGTATTCTATCGACACTCACGGCGAAAACGAAACTAACAATAGTTTGTCGATCTTTATTCTGACAAAACATAAATTTTTATGATGTTTACAGTGTCATCTTTCAAGGTCACAACTAAACTAAATAATAACTTGCACGTTTTTAGTACTCTAGCGCCACCAATTAACAACTAAAAAAAACGCACGAACTTTCTGGACAACCCAATAAATAAAATTTTATTTAACAAAAAGAATAAAATTATCAAAATTATCATTTGCACATTAATTTGGGATCCCTTTAGATTAAAATTACCGATGTAATTCCCTTCTGCTTCAATTACTGCCTTGATCCTCGACCGAAAACGATGACATGCCCTGCGCAACGCCTGCTTGTCCAAGTTCGAAAACGCTGCCTCAATAGCAGCCTGGAGAGATGCCACATTAGGATGTCTCGACCTATTAGAGACCCTTTCAACAACATAATAGTCCAAAGAATTCAAATCTGGACTGTTAGGAGGCAGAATTCTTTAGACCAAAACATATCCATGTTGTCTGATAACCAGTTTTGCACTAAATGACTGATGTGCACAGGTGTGCCGTCCTGCTGGAAGATGTAGGGTCTCCTGGAAGCGACAGTTTCCATCCATGGTTTCACTATTGTTGTAAGAACATGCAAGTAAACCTCTTTTGTTACGGTTTCCCCCTTTCCAAAGACATGCGGCGGCATGACGTCACCTTCACCGGAAACAACAGCTAGGACGTGAACACTGGCCGGAAACTTCGTCCTAGCTATTACGGGGACATCTTCAAGGTCATAGGCAAGCCAACGATCATTTTTCTGGTTTACTTTGGCATCAACAGTAAAAATTTTCTCATCAGAAAAAAATTTGATGCGTCCTGCAGCTTCATTCTTCATTGAACACAAAAGCAAGTTGCGCTCTTTGTTTTAGCGGCATCAGACAGCATCTGTCGTACTTTTATGACGTAGGACTTGTACCGTAGATCCTCTTCCGCAATTCGACGCATTGTGGCCTCACTCACACCCAGTGTTTTTGCCAACTGCCTTAGAGGTTGCCCTGGGTCCTCTGAAATGAGCTCTTGAGCCCTTTGGACAACATCCGGTGTCCTTGACGACCTCTCTCTGGAATGGCTCTTCCTTGCCAGGTTGGCAGAACCTTCTTCAGACTTCTCTGAAGTCGCATATCTAGCAGGCAACATTATAAACTGCAATCTTGGATAGTTAAAGAACTGAATTATTTCGGAAGATGAACGTCAATCTTGGATAGTTAAAGAACTGAATTATTTTGGAGGGTGAACGTCCAGCTGGATAGTTAAAGAACCGAATTATTTCGGAAGGTGAACGTCCAGCGCGGGATAGTTAAAGAACCGAATTATTTCAGAAGGTGAACGTCCAGTGCAAAGGCCTTCGATTATCGCTGCTCTCAGATTATATTCTGCACTCGATCTTAACTGATCCCTATTTTGTACTTATCCTCAAACGCATCGTCTGACTGGCTTACTAAAACGTCCGCATCGTCTGTCTGGCTTACAAAAACGTCAGCAGCATCGTAGCGCTGATGTCTGTCTGGCTTACTAAAACGTCAGCAGCATCATAGTGCTGATGTAAAATATGCCTCGATTTAACTGATCCCTATTTTGTACTTATCCTCAAACGCATCGTCTGACTGGCTTACTAAAACGTCCGCATCGTCTGTCTGGCTTACAAAAACGTCAGCAGCATCGTAGCGCTGATGTCTATCTGGCTTACTAAAACGTCAGCAGCATCGTAGCGCTGACGAAAAATATGGCGGGAAATTCAATTTGAAATTTGTCCGGATTTAGTTGGCGCACCCTGTATATACCAGTTATTCTGTGAACTTTGAAATTCTGTAGCTTTCATCTCATCAGCTGTCTGCTGATAAATTTTGTCTGTTTAGAGGTTTATTAAAGATCAAATGGTGCTATGCATTTTCAGAAATCAAACTCACAAAATCGTGAAGGTCCCTTGTAAATTTGGAACTAACT
The DNA here is from genome assembly GCA_000484575.1 of Olivierus martensii. Taxonomy (NCBI): domain Eukaryota; kingdom Metazoa; phylum Arthropoda; class Arachnida; order Scorpiones; family Buthidae; genus Olivierus; species Olivierus martensii. The sequence goes on from AYEL01078764.1 coordinate 8,158, forward strand.
AATTAATATCAATATTTAGCATATTTTCATTATTAATAGGCTATTTTTGATTTATGCTAACTATTTTGGACTTATACAGAATTATATAAAACACACATTATTGTGATCATTATGGACTGTCGATATATTTTCCTATTAATTTGTTCAATAATAATAATGTTTTGATGATATCAATTATATATATAAAAATTTATGCAAAAAAGTAGTTGTTAAGAATAAAATATTTATAAATACAATTTACATAATAATATATTAATACAGAACTGTACAATTTTACAGAATTAATAATTGGACATTTATTTTGAAGATTTAATAAAAGATGATACATATTTTATTGTTAATATTCTTGAAAAAATTGTCATATATAAAGCTAAAATGGAAAATTTCAACCGTAAATTTTTTCAAATCAATTCAGAAATGAGTAAAAGTTCTAAATTTTCATTCTATATCAAATATGTTTTATTATTCTTATTAATACTGTATTATTGTATTGTGTTGTATTGCATTTAATATAAGTCATTTTTCAATGTTTTAATTTTTTGAAAAATGCCAAATCATAAATATTTCAAAACTGTGAATAACAAGATTGAAGATGTTTGAATGTATTCTAACTGTATAAATATTATAATTTATTATAAATAGTATAAACTGTCAGAATATTATTTGTTTGAATATTCTTTAATATTTTATCATATTCAAGGTTATCAAATTTCTGAGCCGAAGAACCAGTCAAAACTTTTACATTGAAATTAATGGGAAATAATTATTCAATTTATAACTTTCATTTCTCAATATTATTTGTAAATTAGAATTACAAAAAGATACATCTTTCTCAATTTGTAAATCAAGAAAGAATGTGTATTTTTATAAATATAATATAAAGAATTATATTTTGAATCTTTGAAATTATAAAAATGTTTTATATTATTTATTTTAAATAATTGAATGTAGATATTATTTTATAGACAAACCAACACTTCCTGAAGACTATCAACAACAAACATGGCAGAAATTACGAGAAGCTGTGATAGCAATTCAAACTTCACGTTCAATCAGTACCTCACAAGAAGAATTATATCAGGCTGTAGAAAATCTTTGTTCTCATAAAATGTCTGTACAAGTTCATGAAAATTTAAGACTTTTATGTGAACAACATGTAAAATCTAATGTTAATCAATTTTTAGAATATCCTTTGATATATTCATATATAAGTAGTTTAATTTATTAAATATAATTATTATTCATTTTATCTGTAGCTTTTTTTTTTTCCTTTAATTGAAACTAATTTATAATATACAAAAAGCTTTAAGAAATTTAATAACATAACAAAAATTCAAAATATAAACTATTATGATAAATTGAAAAATTGTAAATTTTTACTAATGCAAACAAAATTTAATAGATAATAATGAATGATATAAATACTAAGTTATCAAGTAATACATTATAAATGTATATATTATAGACATTATTATTCCTAATCAAAATAATTTAGCAGTTTTTGCAATATACATTGAGTAAGTATACTGACTTATGCAAAGAGATAAAAGACCATGATAACAGTTTTGGTTGTTCTCTCTGCCACTATTATTTCCAAATATTTTGCAAAAGTTTACAAACAATAATTTTTTATAATCTGCTGTTCTAATATATTTAGTGTTCTTTTATGAATACTTTAAAAAACAAAGTAAAACTTCCAAAGTAACATAAAAATTAATCCAAAATGGAATAATTTTAAAATTTAAAATAAAATTTTGAAAAACTATCAAGATTGAGTAATTTATGAAAATGAATAGTAGTAGTTATGAAAATATAGTGAATGAAATGAAATTTTAAAGAACAGCATAAAAATTTAATAAAATGGAAACAAATATATGCTATTGTTAGAAAAGATCATTTAATTATTACTTTTTTTTTTTTTTTAAATTTGTTGTTTACAAATTTTATAGTAAAATATAATTGTGAAATTTCTTTAACTAAATTATACAGCTTACATGGATAGCTTATATTTTCTAAAGTTAATGAATGAATGTTGGCAAGCTCACTGTCAACAAATGGTAAGTTTATAATAAGTAATAAATAAATAAACAAATGTTTGTTTTGACATCTTACTCTATTTACTGCTTTTTACTTATATAATTACAACTAAAGAAGCATTTGCTTCTTTAGTTGTAGTAATTGTTTGTTTATTTAATCAATCAGATAAATATTGAAATAATATATCTTCAGTTACACAATAACAATAATAAACTAATTTGATCTATTCTAATAATTAGATTTTGTTGCATGTAATTTTTAATTAAATTAATACATATATATATATATATATATATCTAATTAAGAAAATTTATATATATGTTGGTTTACTTCAGATATAGGAAACAAAGATGCTTGTAGTAATAATTGCATACATTGATTACAGGATATGAGAATACAACAAAATTAAAGTACTTTTAGCAGAAAATCAGAGAATTAAATGAAAATGAATTAAATGTTTTAGTAGAGCAGAAGTTATGAATCCTTTTTGGAAATGAGAAATCTAAATTAGACTATTCTAGCTTTTATGATCTCTTTGATGTTTTCTGTACACTTTTATTTATAGATTATTGTCATATTTTGTTAAAAATACCACTTGGTATGTGATATTTAAGCCTGAAGTTTTGTTTATTTTGAAGCCATTACTCTTCCCCTATTTATTTGACTTTGATCTTTTTCCTATAGCTCAATCTTTGCTTTGTTTATAAGTTTTTTCTCACATACAGCTATATTTTATCCCTATAAATTCTTTAATTTTGAAAATTATTTGTTTATCCTATATATTATGCAATATTTATTGAACTCTAAAATATGCAATATTTAAGAATTATAATTTACAAATTATGAATACATTAGTTATATTAGTAATTATGCAACATAAGTAATGTGTTTTCAAAGAAATTTTTTGATGAAAACCCTAAAAAGTGAAAATGCAATATTATATAAATATATCTGCTGTCATTTAAACAAATGGAACATATCCCTTCCAATTGATTTCAAGACACATGATGATTGCATTTTTTGATTAGTTGAATGATGATCTAAAAATTACTATTAGATGATCTATAGATCAGAATAAGTAATGAAAGAAAGGAAATGATGAAATATTATAAAGAAATTTTTTTGTGTAGGTTTATTTTAAACAGTCCTTTCAGTCTGAGAATATGCATAAAACTATGAATGTTGGCACTCAGCTGTAATAAAAATTGTCATCTGACATTGGCAATAGGATACTATGCATTACCATAGTTTGGAATCAAAAAGTTCAAATAAAATTAATGAAATCATCAAATTAATAATTTATTTTTGGTTAGGAAGAATTTTTATAGCAATTGTTCTCTAATTGGCTGATTTTTGAAACAAACAGTTATAAAATTATCATTTATTATTTATCAGTTTTACTGTTTTGTGATAATATCCACTAGATTTATGAGAAAGGTCTTTATGTAAACAAAGTATCACTTTGTAAACAGTCAAAACAGAAATAAAGGCATTTTAACTTTCTATAGCAAAATTCTGGATTATAGATAATTCAGTTTTGGAAGATGCACCATTAAGGATTATTTTCAGAGCTATTTAAAAATACTAGTTATAAATTTTTAAATTTTGTTATTTATATGTATTTTTTCTTTTTGGTATATTCATTTTTTCTGTTGGGATAACTATTTAGAAATACTGGGTGGCAATAATTAAAGAATAGGTGTTTAAAGCCTGATAGCCAAGCTCCATCTGTTGGGCCAAACGTCAAATTTGGTATATATATTTTTAAGATTATGGGAATTTTATTTCAATAAAGAAAATAAATAGTTCTGAAATGTGCAACAAGGGGAAAATGCCACTCTACATGGAGTAAGATGTAATAAAGAAAGCAAAAAACGGTCACAGTTTTCAATAATTTTATTTTAATTTAATTACAAATACAGTTCAATATGTTGTCTCCTTGTAGCAACATTTTCCAAAATCTGTATTCTCTGAACCCCATTTTCCACTGTGGAACACAGCAAATCTCTACAAATTTGTTTCACATGAAACATTATTTGGTCCTTCAAAGTTGTTAAATTGCCCTTGTGTCCTTGGTAAATCAAGTTTTTTAAATACCCCACAACCAAAAATCATGTGGAGTGAGATCAGGTGAACAGGCTGGCCACTTCATAGGGAATGCTTGACTAATTATTTGGTATTTGGTGAAATACTGTTGTAGGACTTGTTGCACTGTCATTCCTATGTAAGGAAGTGCTCCATTTTGCATAAACATTGATCATATCGAGTTATCCATGCTGTTGGAGTTGTGAAATAATAAAAGTAAATTAGCTATATAATATTCAGTATCTATACAGGATGGATGAAAGGTCTGAACCCCTCCAAATAACTTGATAACTACCATAGATTTCAAAAATCTGTTAATGCAAACAAATAGGAAATCATGGGTGGGCTACCTGATGGTCACCTTCAAATGAGCTGACTATGCAAATGAGGACAGTTGCAAATCCTATCTCATAAATTATAACTGATAGGGAAAAATTTCCAATTACAAACTTATTCAGCATTCAATTCTGAACACACTAAAAAAATTTCATCAAATTTGAATGATTAGATCACTCAAAAATGCAACAAATATTTTTTACAAGTAAAGGGTTGACACTTATCTCTGATGTGTAAATAACAAACCAACACCAAAATATAATACCCAATTCAATAAATTGAAAACATGGAACCTAATCATCAAGCAATAACTAATCAAGGATATGCTCAAAATGTCTTCCACCAACATCCAAGTACAGTTGAGCATGATGATGTATGGAGTTCCTCACATCCTATAGAGTGTCAGTAGAAATTGCTGCACAAACAGTAATGAAGCAGTCTTGAATATCCTCTATTGTTATTATGCAAGAATAAAAGTTGTGGCCTCATCAGATGCCATTTGTGGGCAGCTCATTTGAAGGTCATGATCAATAGCCCACCTATGACTTTCTATTTGTTGGCATTAACAGATTTTTGAAATCTATGATAGTTATCAAGTTATTTGAACATGTGTAGAATTTTCTTCTACCCTGTATATACTATTCTTCCCTGATGTATAACTTTATTAACTATCTGGCCAAATATTTATCCTTCAGTTATACCACTTTTAATATTTAAGTTATTTTAAATTAAAATAACAATCTTCAAAATAAAACAATTTCTGTTATAGTTATTTAATTAACTCTGCTTATAATCAAATTATTTCAAAATTCAATACACTACAGCACTTAATAGCAGTTTTAACTTACAAGTATATTTTATTAATCATAACATTTTCAGAATACACCATCTTCAGTGATATTCGAATTCTGTAGTCATTCAAATATCATTGAAGATGATGTATTCTGAAAATGTTACAATTAATAAAATATGTTTATAAGTTAAAATTGTTATTAAGTGCTGTAGTGTATTGAATTTTGAAAAACAGTTTCATTTTAAATAAATGCAGCCACTTCCCCACTTTACATAAAATTTTCTATAATTTTAATTTTTTCAGATATATAACATAAATAGCTACTGTATTTGAAGGTAACAAGTTCAAATTTGTTAGTTTACATTATTCAAATTTTATATTACTTGAGTTTTTATATATTGTTTATCAACAATACATTTTGCAACATTTTGTTATGTATTATGTTTATAGTTAAGTGACTGCTTTAGTTAAGTTTATAGTTAAGTGACTACTTATTAAGTGCTTGTGTTTGTTGTACTTTTGAGTTTATAGTTAAGTATCATTTAATATGATACTTAACTATAATGCATAGAAGAATGTCATTTGATATGATATCATTCCATGCAATGTTTTCTCATTTTCAATCAAAATAATATGGTGCCATAGTATTATATAGATGTAATCATCTAGTCTCAGGAGTTTTTAATCCAAAATTTTTGTTGAGTTATTTTTCTGACTTATGTAAAATTTGATGTGCCTAAAGTTCTGAAAAACATAATCTTTATGTAAGTTGGCAAGTGTCTATACAATCAAATATAATTTCTGATCCTATCTGAATATATCTATAATCAGAAACCTTAAGATGGAAAAATAGCTTCATTTATATATATATGTGTGTGTGTTACAGACAATGTCCAAAGTCTAGCCAATTCGAGAAATGTCTGACTACTTCTAGATTTGGCTAAGTCATTTGGCCAAAACCTGAGTCTGGCCAATTCGAGAAATGTCTGACTACTTCTAGATTTGGCTAAGTCATTTGGCCAAAACCTGAATATATGAGAATTTTTGACTATTTTGGGCTTTGGCTGGCCATTTCACAATGTGCCCGACAATCAATGGCCAATTTGAGAATTGTCCAAGAAAAACTGGCCAAAGCTAGAAGTTTTGTGGAACTGATCATGCAGTTACAAAAGTTAATCATATCAATTCTAACTCATGTTGTTACCACTGTGAAAATCTTTTTTAGTTTAGTCAAAGTAGAAAATTCAAATTGTTAATTTTTCAATTTAAATAAAACTAAAGCAAAAAATCTCCTTTCAGTCAAAAAAAAAATCATCAAAGAAAAGAATAGTAATATTGTTTATAGTTAGAAAAATCATGTCAAAAGGAAAAATGTATTTACAGTTTTTCAACTGTAAATACACGAGAGAAATCTTTTTAGTGAATAAAAAATCGCACAAAAGAAATGATGCTTAGAATACAATTTCTTATAAGAATTTGCAAAGTTCTTTTCTTAATTTTAATCTCAAAAATAAAAACCAAATAATTATAAATGATATATATAATTTATAGCTTCAAAAATGTACTTCATTATCAATATATTAAAATTAAATCGATACTTAAAATTTTATGAATTAATAACTATCAACTAAATGAATAAAGATATTAAAAACTCTGCTGAATTTTTGAGAATATTTACTATATTTTTTAAATAAATGATAGATTCACACAAAAAGTTATATATAAAGCTGAAAATATTTTATATTTATTATAATAAAATTTTAAAAGTTTACTTGTTTTTGCCAGAATTGTTCATAAATATGATATTTTTTTTTATCTTATGAGAAAATACCAAAAAAATAAATCTATAATGCATTATGATAAATTGGTTACAAAAATCTTTCAAAAGGGCATCTCTATCCTTTTCCTTATTCTGACTGATGAGAGACAATCCCATTTATATTAGTGGGTGAATAAATTCTATAATCTCTTGTATCAGCATTGTAAGACCAACATGTGATGTGACCTTGGATGTGACAAGCAATTCCTTCTCGCTGGTGAATAAGCCAAAATTCACACAAATGCACTCCACTACTTAGGTCTACCAAACTTCTAGCTTTAGCCACTTTTTCTTGGACAATTCTCGAATTGGCCACTGATTGCAGGCCCATTGCGAATTGGCCGGCCAAAGCCTGATATAGTTGTAAATTCTTGTATATTTTGGGCTTTGGCCAAGTGACTTGGCCAAATCTAGAAGTGGCCAGCCATTTCGTGAATTGAATAGACGTTGGGCATTGGCTGTAACATATACAATACAATTAAATGATAAGGGATGATGCACCAACTTGGCAATCAATATGACTATCAAATTGTAAAAAAATGCATTGTGTTTTCATCCATATGGATATCATCCAATGTTCACAGCAGGAATTTTGAATATTCATAAAGGATCAAATAAAAATATAGTCCAAATATTTTGTCCATTTAATCTGAAAATTCATTAAAGTAAGTCTGTTAAACTGAGGATCTACTATATAATAATTTAACATTATAATGTTTACAATTCCATCTAAAAGAGAGAATTTTTTAACTTGGTTATGAGATTTCACTTTGACAATGATGTTAATCAGATTAAATGATGATGTTATATTCATTATTGAAGGCAGACCATTTTGTCTTTTGCCACCATGTTTGAAAGATTGAATCAGGAGTATAAGTATCTTTGCACTCAGCAAAAGAAAATATCCAATAAATATTATAAGAAATAAGTAGATTAGCTCTTAAAGACCATGTTTACTCCTGTTTTTTTTTTTTTACATTCTTTGCAGCTTCTAAAAATGTTGATTCATATGGAGTAGAAATATGCATAAGTTACCTGGGCATCATTTTCTACTACCCTCATTACTTGTTACCTATCTAGAATTCTTGTTAACTTTTCATGCATAGCAGTATATATTTTATACGTGTATGTGTAGCCATGTTTATGCTTTTGTGCAATAATGTTATCAAATTCTCTTCTTTTATCTTCAGCAGATCGTGCATTTTTAATCCTTTAAAAAATTATTCTAAATATTGTTCTTTTATACTACAGGGAATCATCTGACCATACAGATCAGTACTAGCACATATGTTGATTTCCTGTACACAATAATTTTATAATCTGGCCCTATTAGTCTATACCAGAGATCCCCAAAGTAGTTGAAATCAATCCCCAGATATCAATATGTCATTGTTAAGGATTGATTCATGCTTGAGGGTCAATAGGGGGTTTATGAAAAATCACTAATATAATAAATAACTAAATATTTCTTAGTATAATAATAATAATAGAATACTGGAACAAAATATCTTTAAAAATCGTAGAATTCAATATTATAATATTTTTTCAAAAGCTGAAGCTGATTTCATGTTAATTCCATCTTAAAACAGAAATAATTTATAGAATTTAATGGCAATTTAAAGCTGAAACCTACTAATCTTGAATCCAACATTGCTAATCTTGTCAAGTATCACTAAGCACATCCAAAATTATTAATATAAATTGACTGACATTGACAATGTCAGTTAATTTTACTAAATAAAAGTCTTATTATAATGCATCTGATTAGATATTTATATTGCATATATCTAATATAATTATCAATATAATAAACACTGTAAAGTAATATAAAAATCAAATAAGCATCTTTTTTTAGCTTGTCATTTTAATTATGTAATAGTAAAGGAGAATTGATAAAAAGTTGAAAAATTCTTTGAAGAGATTGATGGTGAAAAAAGTTTTGGGACCACTGGTCTACACTAATAACATCTAAGAAGTGCATTGTATCTGCTTTAGAATACATTTAATCTGAAGATTACTTTAGTTGTAGGTATAGGCCTAGGGCTTTATGTGCAATATGATGATATAACTAAAACTAACCTAATTAATCATATCAAGTCAAGTTTCAAAATAAAACTCAACTCAGCATGAAAATTTTCAACTGAAGTGTAATCCATGTATTAATATTTCAGCACTTTCTATAGTCTGGCACACAAAAAAAAAACCCATATTAGGAAATTCATTTTTTCTTTGGTTAGAAAACATTTACACTTAAACTTATAATTAAGTTTATTATTATGGAAGTATATATTATATTATTATTAATATGGTTTTATTTAATAAAAATTAAGAATATTTGAGTTGAAAAAGTTTCAAGTTATTTTATTCTATTTATCAAAATCATAATGCTGAATTTATCTGTTCAATACATCCTACTAAAATGTTATACTGTTAACAATAACTTAAAATCATGAAAAGCATGAAAAAGTATGAATTTATTTGTAAAGTTTTATAAAATTTTAAATTTAAAGGTTATAAAATTTTATATAAAAATATAGACACAGATTCAAATACTAAAGAAGTATTTAGATAAATTCAACTTTTATCATCATTAAAGATAAAATTTAACTTGAAGAATTGAGGTGATTGCAAAATTTGATTCATATTTCACTCAAAAATTTGCATTTGCACATCTCTAATAATAATAATAATAATAATAATAATAATAATATAATGTGTGCTAATTTATAAAATTGTGAAGTTGCCATAATTTGACATTTTTTTATATTTTATAAGCAATCCTCTAGTTACAAACATTCTAGTTATGAACATTTGTATTTACAAATATCAAATTTCATTTTCATATTTCATAAAATTATTGATGAGTTTTTGAATTTTAAGTAATATGATAGCAAAATGTTCTAGCAACCAATGTAATGTAAATTTACATAATTAATTAACATATTATTGCTATATTTCAAAATGGCAACGATTTTACCATAAATTCCTTGCATTTATATTAGGAATTTTTCATTAAATCTGTAAAATAAACTTTTAATTAGTCCAATTGTGAAATATTAAAATGTATTTAATATAGAAAATTATTTCAGTACATTTGGAGCCATAACAATAGCAATATCTGTATTATGAACAACTCGATTTACAAACAAAGCATACATATGAATTATGTTTTTAATTAGAGGAGTGTCTAAGGTATTATTTTTATTGTATGATGTTGATCCATGTGAAATTCTTCCCTTTTAATTATAAAGTAATATGCCATGTCAGAATAGTTATGATTAATATTAGTTGAGGAAATTTTTAACAAGATTATCTTTGAAAGCTTATTCTGTTTTGAAAAATGGGTTGAATTTGTCAGTTAGCTTTTCTTAAAAATAATGTTAGTTGAAATTATCTACATCTGAGATAGACAATGAATATATTTATTTTTTACACATTAATTTATTCAGAATACAAATCAATAAAACCAAACATGTCTATCCAAAAAAAATAATAAATAATCTGAAAAGAATTGAATTAGTATCAAATACTATTATTTTGTAAAACTGTTATATAAGTAAGAAGTGCATATAAAATAGCTTATATATTCAAATTGAAAATTTATAGTTGAATCTGTCTTCAGTCAAGATAATGATGGAGAATTCCAAAAGCTGCTAGAAACAAGTTACAGAACAACAAGCCATCATGTATTATCTGTTTTGCATGAAAAATATAAATTTTTGGATCATTTACAGGTAAGAAAGGTTCTTAACTGAAATATTTTTTTTTTAATTAAATGTAATAAATTTTGTGAAATTAACAAGAAATGTTTTCTAGGCCATGAGAAAATACTTGCTACTTGGTCAGGGAGATTTCATTCGTCACTTAATGGATTTATTAGAGTATGTGTTTCAGTTTAAAACTTTGATAAATGATCTGATCATTAATAAATTAAAAATTTAATGAAAACATTTTAAATCTAATTAAATCTTTAATTTATTTTATCTTCTTAAACAGAATAGAATTAGCCAAGCCAGCTAATTTGTTATATTTACATAATTTATCTGGAATATTGGAAAGTGCTATTCGTGCAACAAATGCCCAATTTGATAACATTGATATTCTTCAGAGACTTGATGTTCGATTATTAGAAGTATGCTTAAAATAGTTCTTCAGGAATTGTATAAAATGTTATATTTTAAAAATGAAATTTTAAATTAGGTTTCTGCTGGAGATACTGGATGGGATGTATTCAGTTTGGATTATCATGTTGATGGACCAATTGGAACAGTAAGCTTTATTTTAAATTAATATAATAAATATATACACATATAAGGAAATTTAATAAAAATAAACAGTAAATTTTTATAGAAAATTCAATTTAATTAAAAGCAATTTTTTATATGTTTAATCTCAATGCTTTACAAATAAACTAACTTTCATTAGCAATGTCACAATTCTCATAGATGATGATGATGATTACAGTAGGTCTCTGATTTATGCAGTTAATTTGTCCAAAAAATTTTCCATGTAAGTCCAACAATGTTTAAATTCAATATGCACAAAAGAGTTCATCAGTAAATAAAATGACCAAATTAAATATATGAGGATACTTTAAGCATGGAGAAGAAAACTTAAGACAATAAGTGATATTTTTGCAAAAATGTAAATTGTTTAATGAATTTTTTATTTGTGTTTTATGGAAATTCAGCAAAAATACTTATGCACTTTCAAAAATATATAGATGCCTAACTTTGTGATCTACTGTATTGATCTGAAAGTTCTTTATATGCCCTTTACTGAATTTTACCCTTTTCTGAAAATACTTTGCCCTTTGGACTGAATTGAACCTAATCTTGCCAAATTAATTCTTAATAATAATGAAATTTTAATAATTGGGAATAGTTTAGGCCAGGGTTTGAAAAACTATGAGGCATGTCCAACTAAGGGACATTAGTCTATTGCAAGGGCATGCAAGAATTAACAAAAGCATAATTTTTGAGACAAACAAAAACATAAATTTAAATATAATTGTCAGAAAAAATAAATCAGCAAAAGGGTTATAAATACAGAACATATATCCATGTACTCAGAAACTTTCTGCTGTAGCTATTTTAAACACAAAATGTTGATCTCATTTAATGATTGAGAAAGGGTGAACATTGGATTTTACTCCAACGAAAATAAGCAATAATTTGTAAAAATAATTATACTTATAAATCAATGAACGCATTCTGCATTGATTTAGAACTGAGCCTTTTCGATTTTATTCATCTACAATATATACTTCGACAATATCGAGTGAATTCTTTCTCAATGTGGATGATGCCAGCCATTTTTCCAGATTAATGCAGGAAATGTCACATGATTAGAGATGATTGACATACATATCATTTTTTCGTCATTTTTTTACATGTACTTTCTGGCCATGTGATATAGAATAGTTACCTCCCCTTTCATAGATATTTTAAGTAAAATAAATTGTTTTTTTCTTTTTTTAAATTTTTAATAAATATTGTAATAATGAATTAAAGTAAAATTTATTATTTAAAATTATTTTTTATTTTAATTATTTATACATAGATTAATATTAAAAAAGCAATTGAAACTGAAAAAAAATTCTGATGTAAATTAAATTTAAAATTTTGTTTGAATGAGTACTTTTCTTTGATGATTTTCCAATTTTTGTCAATAAAATCGAAAAGGGATGTCCAAGCAATTTCGTTTTCTAAAATACTATTGAATAATCCAGTTATATCATTGGAGTCAAATTTAGTTTTTAGCAATGCTTCCAAATATCTGAAAAAAAAGAAAAAAATATTACCTATTGTGTTGCTAATTTTTTGTTTAGTATATGACTGACACTGGAATTGAAAAATAGCTTTACTCATTAATTTGGGAAGTATTGGTAGAGCATCCAAGAGAATATATCAAATCATTATTTCTTTCGTATTCCGTTATACGTTCAAGGACATAGTTCCAATCGGTTGTATCCCCTTGTCGAATCGCTGTGCAAAATACAGTTCGAATGACCAACAAAGAAGATCTATAAAATATTTCTGGTAAAAAATATAATTATATTGCAAAAATAAAGCATTTTCTTTACTAAATTGCTGTACTTATTGAAATTTTCTTCGTTAGTTATCCAAGAATTGTACTTCTTTGCTGCACCTTCTAAACAGGAAGGATAATTATAGCTGCAAGTTCTGTGTATCAGTTCTCTCCTTAAAAATCTAATTTTAAAATACAGTTTATAATGTTTGATATCTTACAATAAAAAAGATAATGGTTTACAACTTACTTAATTTCGTAACTATCATTTTTCTCTTCTTCCCATCCTAAGTATTCGTGAATTGGTCCCAAGAAAAAATATATATAATTCTATCAATAAAAATGTACAGTATTTTAATAGAAATATGTGAGAGTTATTAGAGGTAATAATAATATTCTTACTTTCCAAGAATTATATATTTTATTGTGTCGCACCATGTAATGCACATCTATTAAAGGAGAATAGAAAAGAGTTTCTAAAACTTTATATTCTTCTTCTCTTCGTAAAAATAGAAACATATCCAAAAATATGTCATAATTTAATAGCATATCACTGCAAAATTAAAATAATTATTAATTAATATTAAAAAAGACTGCATGTAATAAATAAGATACATGGGTCAACCAACTGAAAGTTTTCTTAAATACACAACTTTTCCATAAGATTCGTTTATATAGTTCAAACATCTGTATTATCTTGTAACTATTAATATGATGGTTATACAGATGAACTTCGAAACAACGGACTAATTTGGGGGAGAGGTGGGTCCGTTGATGTGAATTGTCTGTTGTTTCGAGGTAGTTTTTCGTGGTTTAAAACCATAGTACAGATGAACTTATTACTTTTAGGCACTTTCATATGTTTTCGCTTATACACAACATCTTTTTTATCTTTGCTTGGGCCAACATCAAACTTAATTGCAAAGTCTTTGAGCTTTTCTTTACACTTTTTTATATCACTACGCCGGATTTTCGGTCCACTACGCCGAAATTCCATCCGGACCATCTGAAAATTTGTCCGTTGCTTCCGGAATCCGTTGTTTCGGGGTCTGTTGATTCGAAGTTCAACTTTATTCATATAAAATTAACATTTAGTTACTCAGAGTATTAAAAAAAAAACAAATTTAATAACATTTTTTAATGGACAATATACATCATTTATCACATTCTTAGACAAAATTAGAATCATAATTTATAAGCAGGAATATATATATGTACCAATATATTGTATACATCTTTTACATTACTTTTATAATAGGTTTGTGCGCATAATATTAGAGATTTTGTATGTTAATCAGTCACTGTGACACTAATATCAGCTATTGGCATAATACAATAGGCCTATAACATTACATTGTCATATATATTAATAGTCAAAAGTGACTGGCTGGATGTCCCTTTTTCGGTTGAACTACTGTACCAATTTCTATAAATAGGGTATCTTTGAAAGGTCTAATTTTTGAATGTCTACGATAGCGAAAATTATTTGTTATTATTGATAATTTAAAAATTAAAAATTACATTGAAATTGTAGTTCCTCTAAAAAGACAGAATACGCAGATGGCGCTGTAACATAATAATGGATGCCATTTTACGATTCCCTCATCGATGAATTCCCTACACGAATTCGGAGGTGTTTTTCGTCGTTATATACATTATTATAAGATTATATTTCCGCTCATTTATATGAGCGGGTAGTTTCTAGTAATATATGTATTATGACGGCGCCAAAGGGCATCTTGTGTGCTTGAACTCCCAATAATTTCATCAAAAAACCCCAAAACATCCAAATAATAATTTAAGTAAAAATTGTGATTACTATTCAAAACAATCCCCTAAGTCCTTCCAACAAAGGTCTATCGTATCTCTTATATAGAAATTCAGAAGCTATATTGTATATATTTTATTTTATATTTATAACTATCATTTATATGCAATTATAATTATAAAATACAATTAATTTCTACATTACAGTAATTTTTATTATATTATATATTAAATATTATTCAATTTAATATTTCTAACAATCACAGACATATTTATATCTTATTCAGAACATATTGTCCACAATAGTTTCAAAGGAAGAAGCACATTAATATATATTTATAATTATTAAATTTAACATTAAATGCTATATTATACATATAATATGGATAATATACTGCTATATTTTTCTAATAGATGGTTGTAGCATTGAGCACATACTAGTAATACAACGAGACAATAACATATTTTTATATTGGATAATGTTTAGTACTGTATAAATTTGTTGTTTTTAAATAACATTTCTGTTTAATAGTTCTTTTCATGGTATATTTAATTGAAACCTTGCGCAATATATCGCAATGTTTCTCTATTATTTAAAATTTTGTGTATTTTACTTTCATTTGGCCGTCCCATGTATAATTAAAATCATAAATTCACTTTCAGATAAGAATTTACCGCACAAAATAAGTGACATCCATCAACAATTGTCGACGATTCACAATAGGAATGATCTACAAAAAATTGTTCAAATATATCTGCATATATCATATATATTTTATGAATGTTATAATTGGATAATATTAAACAGACTTTCCATAAAATTTTAAACATAACAGCTCTTACTTGATGGTCCTTTTGAAGCTGCAAACTCAAAAGTTTCCAGTTTTGGAGATCATAATTTACGTGATAATAACCGACTTGCTGTATATTCATTAAAATCCACTGGTCACTTCCGGGAAGATTAAACAATGTTCCTAAAAAATATCTGAATTATAAGAAATGGGAAAATGTCCCTGATTGGGACAGTAAAGATTACAACAAAAAAAGCAAACAAATTTATGTAGTTGGAAAAACATGAGTAATAAGAAATATATACTATATATACTCGTATATAAGTTACGTCAGAGTTTAAAATCAAGTATTAAAACCATATATAAGCGATAGGAGCGGATCTAACTTTCTGGGGCCTTGACTTGAGATAATCGATATCTTAAACTTTCGATGTCGATATCCGCTTCTTTAACAATTACATGCTTTGCGTTGTGTCTGGGACCATCTAAAAGTTGAAGCCCTGGGCTCAAGTACTATTAACTCTTATATAAATCTGCCACTGATACCAACTTTTGCGTATTAAAACAATACGATATTCGTTGAAGAAAATATATGGCGTATTCAAATCAAACACATTCGGAATGCGCCACTTGTTGAGTTGACAATTCAGTTTAAGAACGCGGATGTTAAAGTGAAGATATATGTGTTGAGCATGCATAATGTTCTTAACTTGTGCACTTGCATCATTTTTAAACGCGTGATGTAAAGTTGAAGATGTTGGTATGATTGAAAATCCGTTCAAGTAAGAATATGCAA
This sequence comes from Olivierus martensii, assembly GCA_000484575.1. Classification (NCBI taxonomy): domain Eukaryota; kingdom Metazoa; phylum Arthropoda; class Arachnida; order Scorpiones; family Buthidae; genus Olivierus; species Olivierus martensii. Next base: position 24,612 of record AYEL01078764.1, read on the forward strand.
GCTATAATTCAGTTTTTAATGGCTGATGGATGTAACCAGTGATGCTGGTGGGTGACCCGCATGCTGACTGAACAGCACAAGGAACAGTGAATGGTGCAGCATAATTATGTGCAGCAGGAATTGTTCGCCTTTGTTGCAGTAACGCATCAAGTACTGCAACCTAAGATTGCAACCTAAGATCCATTTGCTGTCCCTTGTGGTGCTCAGTCAGGATGCGGGTCATTCATTAGCATCACTGGCTTGCATCTATCAGTCTTTAAAAACTGAATCTTTGCTTGCATATCCTGCTTGGACGGTTTTTCGATCATACCAACATCTTCAACGTTACGTCATGCATTTATAAATGACGCAGTGCACAATTTAAGAACACTGCGCATACGTAACACATACAGCTTCACTTTAACATCAGCCTTCCTAAACTGAAATATCAACTCATCACGTGGCGCGTTTCGAAAGGGTTTCATTTGAACATGCCATATAAATAATTTTTTTATAATTTAAAAAATTTTCCAAAATCTGGTTATTATTGGAATAAAATATGGACATTTAAAACAAATATCAAACATAGCGTTATAACGCGATTCAAAGAAAAAGTTGTATGGAAAGCAGTTCGCGATGGTGTCATGTCGTTTCCCTTCCAACAATATTTACGCCGTTGCTGTGTAAAAATATTTGAAATGAGATACCACCAATTTGAATATCACTTAATGATTGATGATTGGAAAAAATATATATTCTGCGATCTTTCGATAATAAATATACACTCAGCCCTCGATTTACACGGTAGATACGTTCCTCAGAAAATCGTGCAAACCGAAACCGTGTAAAACGAGACGCAGAATTCATACAAAATAGAAGGAACACAAAAATTATACAATTTTATTATTTTATTTAAAAACTTTTTAAATTATATGGGATAGAGTACTTCATAACCTAACAAAACAAATGTTAATATTAATAGATATCAAAATTTCTAATAATATAGTATATAGTTAAGAAGGATGAACCATTTAAATAAACTCGAAAGGAAGGAAGTCAATGATACCGGCATGGAATCCTCATTTAAATTATTTAAAAGATGGTTCGTAAATCGATCATGGGTCCACTAATTGGAAAGCTGATAGAATTTACTCAGCCAATCTGCCGAATTTCCCATGTAATGAATATATTGTTGATAGACAATATTACTGTATATAGTTGACTTAGTGCTCATTAAAATTAAGTTTCTCTTCATTTTCTCTCGAAGGAAAGTATTAGAAAATATATCTTTGTTCCATTTTGCTGACTTAAAATCTTTAATCTTTTAATTCATTCAAGCTTTTGCTGGCCACCTAACAGCAAAATGACATTAAGTGAAGTGATGTTAATTGAGGATCTACTGTATACAGAAAAATGCTTAAATTAAACACTGTTTTATGATTTTTTTACATTCCAATTGAATTAATTAAATCTATTATAAAATGATAAATTATTATAGAAATAAATTAGAATTATAAATTTAATATTAATAATGTTTTAATATAATAGAAGCTGTTAATGTGTAAAGATTGATATTTCATAATGTCGTACATAACAGTCCACATAATTTTTCTTGAAAGTAACACTCATATTATTAATCTGCATTGCTTTCCAGGAATAAAATAAAAAAACAGTCATATTTCAAATTGTTCCAATCTTTAATCTAATAAATTTCACTAATATTTCTTTGTAATATTTGCTTTAGTTAAGGAGGAAAGCTTTACAGCAAAAAGAAACAAGTTTTTTAATCTGAAAATCAATCTTTATTAACTTAGAAATAAAACTGGTTGGTTGTGAAAATTATATGATGTATTCTTTGACATTGTATGTAGAAACAGAACCATATATATAAGTCTGTTGTATAAAAATAATTTTAAATAATAAATATTTATTAAAAATTAAAAAATCAATTTCTTTTACTTACCTCTCCTTTCATAGATATTTTAACTATTCTATATCACGTGATTTGGAAAGTATATATCAAAAAATGATGAAAAAAGGAAGTGTATGCCAATCATCTAATCACGTGACATTTCCCCCATTCATCTGGAAAAATGGTTGGCATCATCCAACTTGAGAAAGAATCCATTTGATATTGTAAAAGTATGAAATATAGACAAATAAAATTGAAAAGACTAAATCAATGCAGAATGCATTCATTGATTTGTAAGTATAAGTATTTTTCAATTTATTGCCTATTTTTGTTGAAGTAAAATCTAATATCAACCTGAAAAAGAATTGTGAGTATTCAATGACACACAGAATTTGTGCTAAAAAAAACAAGCTCACTCATTGCATTAAATATTATGTTGTATTAAACATGTATTCTATTTTCTTTTTTTTTTATAAGATTTATTTAATTGTATTTAAAATTATTACACCATAATAAATATATATATTTTTATGTATAAGAACTTTATTTGCACAAAATATGGTATATTGTTTTGTAGTATTAAATTGTAAGTAGAAAGTATTTATAAAATTAGACTGTTTTGAAAATGAGGTGCATATTAATTTTTTTATGAAAAAGGGAGGATGTAGACACAAAGTTTGGAAACTGCTGTTTTAGGCTAACAGTAGTACCATCTCTGAATTAAACAAATTAGTAATTAAACTAAGAATGGTGTCATCTATGATTTAATAATTAAATTATAATTTTTTACTAATTTCTATGAAGAAAAACTTGCCTCTGTCTAGATCAATCCAGGAACTTTATTGCTAATGTCCTATTCCCTAAATGCTAGATCATCAAAGCCATCTGGTACATTAGTTCTTCAAATGATGATATCAAATTTATAATTAATCATAGACATTAAACTTAGCTACTAGAAATATTCCTGACTGAGTTTTTTTATAAAAACCAAAGGCCCCACTTTGCTCTTTGAACTGTCTCATTCTCTAAAGAATTGCATCAATTCAAAAACAAAGCAATTAATAATGAATTGCTTTCATTTACAAGTAATTAAGGTTGATTAATTAAGCAAATTTTTGACAAGAATATATCTCCAAAGACAATATCATTATTCCTTATGAAATGTATTATGTACACGAAATCAAAACCTGAAAAATTTTGACAGTTCAGACCAGTCCCACACTAAGGATGAAGATAAATCAGAGATAATACCATAATTATTATTTTTTATCTTTGCTTTCAGGTTAATTGCCTAAGAGCCTGAATAGGCCATGTATCTGATTTCATGTATTCATGTTTGATAGAGCTCAGCTTTTGGAAAGTTTATTTTCCACAAACTGATAAAGTTTTGTAATCACAAATTAATATAATAATAGACTATTCACTTTCGTATGATGATGATGATACAATTATTTAATAACTTAATTCTTCTCTGTTAATATAGAGATAACTTATCTGCCTTATCCTTTAAATATAAATTACGATTCAAAAAAATATAGATAGATAAAAAATTTGATACAGTTCTTGATAATATTACTTCTCACAGAGTTAAGTTTGTGTACTGTTTTAACATGAAGCATAAGGATGACTTGATAATCAAGTACTTTATTAAACTGGAAGAAATAGATGTCAAGATTCAATATTTCCTCCTCTAGTATTCTATAAATACAGTGATATTAAATATGGTTTCTAAATTACAGTGTAAAGTTTTTAAGCATCCAGAAGTTGTAGTAATGTTTGATAGATTTTCAGATGACTTTTCTTCACATTTGTTGGCAGTGATCATGCTGACCATTTTTAGTGTGTTTTAAAATATATAGAAGTTTGAAATAAATCCTTAATAAGAAATTCCCAATAATAGTTTGCTGCCTTTTGGAACTTAAAATTTTAAACTTTACCAATAAAGTTTGGTATTTTCTTTTCAGAAAATATTTAATTTTTTGGTGATTTAATCTGTTAAAGAATTTAATTTGAATATGTTTAAATCATTTTATTGTTTTAAATAATATGATTTTTGCACATTTATATAGAGTAAAATTTTATTGTGAAATATTCAATGGATTTTTCTTCATTTCACAATTTTTGTAAAAGATTAAGGAAATACTCTATTATTACACAACTTCAAATATGTAGATGTGTGTAATGAATATAAATAAGTGTGATTTTTATTTTATACTATTGAATTATTTTAGGTTTTTGCACCACAGTGCATGATAGCATACCTGAGATTATTTAATTCTCTTTGGAGAGCCAAACGTATGGAATATGTATTATCAAGCATGTGGAAGGTTAGAACTACTCATATAAGATATGTGAAAAGAATTCCTGGTAAATAAGAATCCATCATTAAAATTAAATTTGTCAAAATATTTGTAAAATATTATTATTATTTAGAATTAGGACCAGTTTTGCATCATTGTCATATTATATTATGTGAAATGATCCATTTTATTCAACAAATGCATTATTATATTGCATTTGAGGTAAGACTCCACATTATATAGAAAATATATAAAGTATAAATATTTTTTCATAATATAAAATTATAAATTTTATTTTTAGGTGATGGAATGTTCATGGGCTGAATTACTACATAAGGTTCAGGAAGCACAAGATTTAGATCAAGTGATTGCTGCACATGAAGAATTTTTAGACTCTCTTTTAACTAGGGCATTGTTAGATGAAGAATCAAAGGTAAAATTTTAAAATATAATAAATGTCACATCTTTTGTAGGGATTAAATTCTAAAATCAGCTTATAAGGCAAAAATTGCTTATAGTCTTCCATTGAAAATCCTTTAAATTTCCAATAAATAAGGTAATATCTGTATATAGAATATATACAAATATTCCCTGACTTCTGTAAATTTGACTTTGTAAAAAATTTTTATCCAAATTTTTCTTCTTTTTTTGTGAGATATTGTATTTGTAAGTTATAAGTCTGAACATGTTTGTGTTCAACATTTAAAATTCATGTTATTTGATTTATTTATGTTTTGCATATTGTTTGTTGATCTTAAGTATCATATTACTGGTACAATATCTTTCCATGTAGTGTTATATCACTTTCAATTGAGAAACAGTATGGCATCATAACATTATATATGTGCAGTTACCATAATCTACCTAACTCTGATAGTTTTTAATTTAGAATTTTTGTTAAAAAATTATTTGTCTGACTTACACACAATTCAAGATATGTAAAATTTTTAGTCCCAGTTATTTGCTTAAGTTGGGGAATGATTCTTGTACATAATTTTATTATAATACAGCAAAGTGTGCCTGGCATTTCCTGAGTATAGTGTGAGAACATGCACATTATATTAGGAAAAACTTGATTTTGATTAGAAGAAATCAACATACAAATATCATCTCAGTCATTCAGTTGTTCTTTAATACAACCCTCATAATTTCTATACAGGTATACAACTTAGGAATATATATGTGTTTTTTTTGCTCTTCAACTTGAAAAAGATTTATTTGGAGGAATGCTGAAATTTGTAATGCTGTGATATTGTGTATTAATCCTACCAAAAATTGATCATTACCAATCTTCATTGTATTGTCCCCAGGAAGAATTTTTTGTAATTGGAAAATTATTTCATGCATTGATTTCATCTATTATTTCAAATCTCATGTTTATTAAAATGTTATACAGTAAAACCTCTCTAAGCTGGATATTGTACAAGCCAGAAACCTGCTCAACATGGAAAACATTTTTATTCCCGAACAACTTCCATAGAAATATCAAAGAAAATATCTATATAATGCGGAAACTGTCTAATGTGGAAACAGAAAGCATTTTAAAATTTCACTGAATAAAAGAACACCTGTATAACATGGAAAAATAATAATTTTTTCTATTTTATAAAGGAAAAAGTGGTTTTGAATTTGAAACCTTTAGTCAACCTGAACAAGGAATGGAAGAATTTTCTGAAATATCACACAGTGATAGAATTAGACATTTATAGGACAGCTTGAAGACATTAGTATGCAGATAAATGCTGAAAAATGTCAACATTGATAAAAACTTTTAAATAGAGGCTGGTTATCAAAGTATGAGTGATTTGATCCAGTCAAGAAAAGAAGAAAATTCTATAAATGAAGAAGATGGCAGTGAAAAAGGATTGGGTGGAGAAACAGAAAAAATAAGAAATTTTGCTAATGTTCAAATAAATTGGCTGCAAAAGACAATTAGTTCAGGCATTGCATTAAACTTGATTTAAAAATGTTCCATTGTTCAAAAAAAAATTACTTACAGTTCTTAAAAATATACGTTTTTTTAATTAATGTTTTTTAATATTATTTAATGTGCAATGTATAATTGCACATTAAATGCATATTTTTGTTGTTTGTTTTATGATCTTACCAAGTTAGTGTGAGAATCGCGACTATATAATTGTATGCAAAGTCGCGGATTAGAACGAATGTCAATAACAATAATTATAAACTAAGCCTAACGCAAAAATCGATCAACGTTTTGTTGATCAATTTTTGGGATCAATCAATAATTTCCTTAGAGTAATTTTATTTCGCGATAAAGCAAGAAGGTCTTACGGCAAAAGTAGCGATTCTACAGATTTACCAAAAATCTTTATAGAGTACCTAGTATACAATATAATGTATTTAATTACATAAAACACTATATAAGTTATATAAACAGTATCTAAACAAAACGGATTTACTCGTATTATAAATTCTTAACAAAATTAAATTTATAAGCAAAACAATTAATATTAAAATTTTAGTTTTCTGTCTTTTATAATTTAGTTGCAAAATTGCTCATAATAAACAGCATACATTTTATTAAAAAATAATAATAATCTTGTGAGACGCCTCCCATAACTTGGCGCCCTGATGCTGTGTATTACTTGCATTGTGTCTTGGGCCGGCTCTGAATACAATACTTATAATTATTTTTTTCCGATATAAGACTTCCAACAATTTACAAAATATCTTTAAAAATGGATTCATTTAATTGTTTGCATAGCTAATTTTATTTAATATTAAATAATAGGAATATCGAATAAAAGGATTAGCTTTCATTTTTGACAATGCAAGATTAACAAGTTTCACTTAGAAATTAACGACACTTTGTAAGAATTCCGTTCGGAACTTTTAGATCATCATCTTTTATCATTTTTGCCCCTTTTAAATTTTCGCTTTTTGTAACTTAAAAAAATGTTAATGATACTTAGAATATCTTCCCATTAGCTAGTTATTACTATCAAATCAAATTTCATTAAAATATTTTGAAAAGAGTAAAGTAACTAATGAATAGCGAAAACTATTACAGCGCCATTAATTTTCGCTTATCATTATTGTGTACATGCCTTTAAAATCAACAGTTATTTTATCGAATAATCCCAGAAATCGATCAACGTTTTTGTTGATCGATTTCTGGGATTATTCGATAAAATAACTGTTGATTTTAAAGGCGTGTACACAATAATCAAAAATCGATCAACGTTTTGTTGATCGATTTTTGGGATCAATAATAATTTCCTTAGAGTAATTTTTGGGATCAATCAATAATTTCCTTAGAGTAATTTTATTTCGCGATAAAGCAAGAATTTCCATTTATTTATTTTGGGAATTGAAATGATTTCTATATATCACTATTGAAATGGTTAATCCATCTTTCATTACTTACCACTATTATTACTTATTCGATTAAGGAAAGAATCCTGATCCCTTACATTATGCTCTAAATTTTATCTATGAAAGAAATTAATATTTTTCATTTTTTTTTATTTATTGGTCGGTTGACATTTTGAGAACATATTTTCAAGAGTTTCCTAAAATTATGGTGATCATAAAAAATTGTAGGAGACAGTATATTGTAATAGTTTAATGTTTCAAAAATTTTTCTTGCTAGAAATCGCGTTTTTCATTCACTTTATGTTTGAAAGAATAATTGGTAAATTGTATCCATTACTATGAACTATACAATCTTACTATGAACTGATACAATCTTCGATAAATTTCTGAGATTATTATTATTTTCTGTGTATTTAAAACATAAATAACTGAACGCTATTCATTTACCGTTCATCTTTTCAACTGATTAATGGGGACTGTCATTTTTTATTAGAAACAAGTTGCGACATTTATAAGCTTTCCAGACTAGATAGATCGTATATATTTTGAATTAAAAAAGAAGAAAATATCAATTTATTTTTTAAATATGCGAGAATTCCTTTTACTTTTTGATGTATTCTTACATTTTGAGTGTCTAATTTATAAAGTGAATTCTAAAGTAATAAATCTACATTTAATTTAAATTATAATATTCGATTAATATTTCATCTATTTATTCAAAATTTGTAAAGTTTTATAGTAAAAATAATTAAAAAAACAACTACCTTTAATTGTTCCTAACCACTTTTTAACTTTTGGAGTCCAGTCTGGATTCCTTCCATCTGTATAAGTCAAAGGAATTTTCCATACGCTAAAAATATTAATAATATTTTACTTTCATGAATTTTTGAATGTTTATTTTCAAATATAGTATTAATTTTAACCACTTAATGCCTGAATTTTGATATTAAGTTTAAAAAAAGTTGAAAAAGGTTATTTTTTTACTCTTATTTTGTGTAGAAATCATACTAGATAATTGTTATTTGATTATGTGAGATATTTTTTATTTTATGGGTTTGTATCAAATAAGTAACATTAAATAATACTTCAAAAGAAAAAAAGTCAGCAATTTCTGATAATTTACAAAATAAACTATAGAGGGCACTATTATTCGGGTCATTCATTTCTTTGATATATATTACATATGACACAACAGTCAATTGGTAGAAAAAATAAATACATTATAGTCAATTGGTAGAAAAAATAAATATATTAATAATAATAAGGGGTTAAAGGGGTTGTTATCATGTATGATACTGTAGACGTTAAGTGGCTAAATATAGGTATCCATCCTATAATACGGTAGATAAGTTCCTAAAAAACACCGTGTTGTGTGAAACCGTGTTATATGAGATCTAGAGCAAATACAAAAAGGAAAGTTACGTTCCAAAACCAATTAAAAACAAATAATTTTCTTTAATTCCACATAAGAAACTTAATTTTTATTAAGAATATTAATGAAGTATAAAGAAAAATATATACGTAAACCCTAAAAAACAATATACGTAAAACGTAAGGAAAGAAAAAAGTATTCAGCCTATATAACATTCATTTAATAATTATATCTTTCTTACTACTGTTTCGTTAAAACGAGAACATATTTTTTAACAATATCAACTTCACTTTACGTTTTTATGCATTTAAAGTTTGTGTATCTTCTGTTCTCTTTACAAAATCTGTAATATAACCTGATACAATCTGCTAGAAAACAATCGTTCCTTAACATATATCCAGAAAAAAAAATTATGAATAAAAAAGTTTTTCTTCTCTTTCACATTCCTCTATTTTGAAGAACTTTTTTTTTTATCCAAGCTGAACGTTTGGAACACAAAATGCTCAATGGTCGTCAATTAACTCAATTTCATAAGGAAATCGAAAATAGACTTCATATCGTACTTCTCACAGCAAACTAACGTAATTGCATTTATGACTAATTTTAGCAAATTATTTCTCAGTGATGGTATTTTGTGTGCATACTGGGTGTCCCTACATGAATTTACAAAAATTAATGAAAATGTTTTGTGTTGTAGGAGTGTAAATGTAATTTTTTAAATGTGTTAAGTAAAACCCAATATAGTAGAAGTATCGTGTTAAATGAGGTTTCCGCAATTTTCAAATCGTGTTAAAGTGAAACCGTGTTGTAGGAAGCCGTGTTATAGGAGGGATACCTGGACAGTATATTAAAATAAATAATTTTATAATCTAATAAGGAATCTGATCAAAAGAATGAAATTCCTTATTAGATTATAAAAATAATTTGATTAAAATGAATAAACATGAAATGCATACTTCATAATTTGGAATAATATTTTGTAAATGCTTCACTATAATATCTCAGATGAATGTTATGGATGATAAAAATATAATGGATGATGGATATAATGGATGTAATATAATTAAGTACATATTATAATATTATAATTTATATAATGCAATTTAAATTGCATTATTTAAATTTTTGTATCATAAACCATTGGAATCAGAAAGCAGCCTTTCTCTAACAACAAAACAGAACAGTTTCTAATAATTTCAACTGGAATTTGATCATATAATGATGCATTAAGGCCGTGAGACACTGAACGCGACGCGAAGCGAAGCAAAGATGACAGAAAAATTTGCATTCTTGGCTTCGCGTTGCACTGCGCGGCAGCCTGTCTATATTGCAGTCGAGTTACTTCTCATGTTTCATGGATTTGACGATGGAGGTCGTTTGCGGAGTGTGGTTGATTTGTTATTAGAAAGAAGTGATCGTATATTTTCGGTATTCTTTTAATCTTGTGTGATATAGATATGGTCTTTTTTGTGCTTCTAAAGCTACTAACAATTTCTATATCTGAATCCCAACCATACGGTTGAACTTTCGCCATTTTCCAAATTTATAAAACATTCGTTTCTATTGGTTGATTGCTTCATTTGCATCTTGTCGCACTGTATTGTTCGCGCGTGCTGATTGGTCAAAGTTCAACTTTTTCATCTCCTTTCGCACGGCTACGCGATTAACTCGGGTAGCGCACGGGAAAAGCTAGTCCAAGACACTGTACGCGCGTAACTGCGCGAAGTTCGCGTTAACTCGGGTAGCGCACGGGAAAAGCTAGTCCAAGACACTGTACGCGCGTAACTGCGCGAAGTTGCTTTCTTAAAGCCGTGACACACTCAACGCGACACGAAGCGAAGCAAAAATTTATAAAACATTCGTTTCTATTGGTTGATTGCTTCATTTGCATCTTGTCGCACTGTATTGTTCGCGCGTGCTGATTGGTCAAAGTTCAACTTTTTCATCTCCTTTCGCACGGCTACGCGATTAACTCGGGTAGCGCACGGGAAAAGCTAGTCCAAGACACTGTACGCGCGTAACTGCGCGAAGTTGCTTTCTTAAAGCCGTGACACACTCAACGCGACACGAAGCGAAGCAAAGATGACAGAAAAATTTGCATCCTTCGCTTCGCGTTGCACTGCGTTGCAACCTGTCTATGTTGCAGCCGAGTTATTTCCCATGTTTCATGGATTTGCCGGAAGAGGTCGTTTGCGGAGTGTGGTTGATTTGTAATTAGAAGTAATCAGAGCCGTAAGTAGGGTACGCAGCGCCTGTGGCAAAGGTCAAACTAGCATCCCCCTATTTTTTTCATTTAAAGATAACAATGCTGAAACTGAATTATCTCCATCAAAATGAGATGATTTTCAATCTGCTGTAAGATATTTGTTTGAATGAGCAAATAGATTTGTACAATTCTTTTTTTATTACTTTTCTTTAGGCCTTTCCATGAATTTTTACTGAAGAGGACTGAAGAGGCAGAAACCCGTAAACTTTTACTTTATCAATAAAAATACGCCCCTTCTTGACCTGGCGCCTTTGTTTAGGGTACAACTTGGCCGCTCTTACCCATGAATCTTCTAAGAAATAAAATGAAAGAAAAACATAACACTATGTCTGCGAACGTTTATCGAGAAAAGTCATTTGCCACAAGTAACAGAAATCAATTAAAAAATTTGCGCCCCTAATCAAACTGCGCCCGTGGCAAATGCCGCTTTCTCCACCCCTAGTTACGGCCCTGGAAATAATCGTATATTTTCAGTATTCTTTTAATCTCATGTCATTTAGATATGGTCTGTTTTGTACTTCTAAAACAAATTCTATATCTGAATCCCAACCACACGGTTGAACTTTCGCCATTTTCCAAGTACTGTATATAAAACATTCATTTCTATCGGCTGATTGCTTCTTTCGCGTCTTGCCGCATCGTATTGTTCGCGCGTGCTGATTGGTCAAAGTTCAACTTTTTCATCTCCTTTCGCGCGGCTACGCGCGTTAACTCGAGCAGCCGCACGGGAAAAGCTAGTCCAAGACACACTGTACGCGGGTAACCGCGCGAAGTTGCTTTCTTATGCTTCGCTTCGCATCGCGTTCAGTGTGTCACGGCCTTTATGATTCACTTCGCGTCGCGTTCTGTGTATCACAGCCTTTAATAATGTGATCTAATTCCAATTTCATTCTTTTTCATTTTTTCCAAACAAGATTTTTTTAAATATTTTTTCATTTTTTATTGAATTTTGATTAAATAATGCTATTTCACTAACATATTATAGTAAAATAATAAAGAAGACAGTTCTATAATAAAATTATTTATAAAAATTTTATCTGACAAGTGAGATAGAAATTTTGAAATTTTGTATATATGAAAACTACGGATGATTTGAATGCAATTTATAACATTTTTTTATATATATTTGATATAACAGATCGATAAAGTCAATGGGATAACACAATGGAAGAATGGAAGAATTTGGTGTGCTTCCATTCTTGAGTCCTATACCTCCCGATATTTTCAGGGAAGGGTCCGAGTCTGGTCAATTGAATACCATTCTCCATCTGATAGCTGATCTCACCAGAGATATCAGATGGAGATATTAAACAGCGATAAACTTTCCAGGAAAAAATAGATCAATAAATCAATAAATAAAAATAACAAAAGTTGCATTTATATAATTGTTTAATAACTACAGTTTATCTTTAAAATAAAAACACATTGATTGCTTATCTTATGATTAAAATATCTTCAGCATCTGGCAATGTCATAATTCTCCCATATACAATATAGGTTTCTTCTGTGTGATTTAACGCAACTTTCCACGCACAGATACTAAATACCAGGACATTTTTCTATATCCACCACACGCCCGATGGAGTCAACCATCAGATAGGGCAATACTTCTCAAACTATGGGTCGCGAAGCGAAATGCTGGGGTCACTAAAATTAAATTCAAACACTTGAATTTCAGTTTATATGTAATTTCACAAACGGCCAATATTTAACGTATGACAACATATGTATTTTCAGTGTAGTTGGTTGATTGTTTTAATCCTAATAAGTGTGTAAATGATTTATGTACTTGTATGTTTTATTTCATATTTAATACCTGGGGTCGCGAAAAATCTCGTAATAAAAAATGGGGTCATGAATGAAAAAAGTTTTAAGAAGCACTGAGATAGTTCGGCAAGGGAGGCCCGGTTCCTAAAAAACTGGAGGTATGAGATGGGGGAATGGAACCCCGAACCTCCAGGGTGGAAATATAGCACGCATCGATCACGACCATCCGGCCTAGTCCATATATGGGTTAATTTTATCAGTTTCTTAAATTTCAAAATCAATTTATTCTAGAAGTGTGACTTAAAAAGATGATAAAATTATGGAAACCACTTTTAAATTATCTTTATAAGTTCATAAAAATTTTTTTCTCGTGGTGGAAAATATAAAATAAACTTAAATTAAAATCTAATTAGTATATCATATTTGAAAGTTTTTAAACAAATTAAAATAATACTGTACAGTATTGCATAAATATGAAAGGAATAGAATGCATAAATTATTTATATAATCACGCAATTTGTTTCATTTAATATCAACATCTTCCAGTTAATCCGAGAGATTTTTTTGTTATTTTAAAATTCTTCCTTTGCGCAATTTGATCTCAGTTTCTAATTTTTAATTAGACACAGTCCTCATTCCTCATGTATATAATACGTTATATGTAATTATAATATATTACAACCATTCTCAAAGGTGGTGTTTCAATTTGTCTCCATAATGTCCATTAGAGACAAAACACTTCGTCATTTTAAAATTATAAATATGTCAATTATTAAATTATTGCATGATAAAAAAAATCATTTTATTCGAAATGATATTAATATAATTATAACAGAAGAGATATCACAGAAAATTCCTTCAGAAAAGAATCTTACTTTCAGTTTGAAAAACTAGTTTTATGAATTTTATTAACAAATTTGCAAACGAAAATAGCGCACCATATTGTTTATTATTTTCTTTGAATTCTTCGTCAGTGTTCTGTTTACTCTATTTTATTGATGCATTTTGTTAGTTGTAATATTTCAGATTACTCCACCGAGTAATCTGAAATATTACAACTGATCTCAGAATCCTCTATGTCTGTATAGCTAAAGTATTTCGAACAGTTGTGAAAGAAATAAACGTCTTTTTAATCCTCTGAATGTTGTATTAATTTAATCAAATTCGTTTAGCAAATTAAGTTTTTTTAGTTTTTGTAATTAGTCCTCTTAAATTAGATACCATCACGATGATGTCACGTAATGGGTCTTAGATATACATCCGAATTATCCCTGAATTTTAACAGTATTTCAATTTTAAACTTTCAATGGTTATTGATGAACCGAGCAACACTCAAATTCTAACAAAACCAAGCTTAAGCAAAGTTTTTTAATCCTGAAATACCCGATCTTTGAACGATTCTAACAACGTTTGAAATCTTCAGGGCCAAGTTGAGCCTGTTATTGAATTCTCAACGTCCTATCCCATTTTATGGCAATTTTTAATTGCTAAAAAGCATACTCACAGACACAGATCTTTTATTATTATAGATCATGTCCATTGAGAGAGATGCAGACCTTATTCTTCTATTGTTGGTAATTCAAAATATATTTAATTATTTTTATTCTACTTAAATATAATTAATCTAGTATATGTAAATTAGTCTAGAGAGCATGGATAAAACTAAGAAACAAATATATACAATTTATTGAAATTTGATATAAACTAATTACCTAATAAAATTCTTATCCTTCACATGTTTGGTTAAGCAAGATTGTTGAGTCATTAGAGCTCTGCCATTTTCGTAATCTCTTATAACAGTGACTATAGGATATCCTCGATTGTGTGTCCAAGATTCCATAATTCGTTTTATTTCGATTTTTTTGCCTCTTTCAACCGATTGGGCCTGAAGAAAATTACATCAGAAAACTTTCAAAATTATAAATTGTTTCAATTAGAAACGAATTTTAATTAATTTAAGAATATAGAGTTTAAACATAAAATTTAATTAAAAATATAAATTTAAACGTTAATATTATCTATATTTTAATGGTTAATCAGATTTATAATTTTATTTATATGGCTTTGTTATACTTATCCGATTAATTAATTGTAAAATTAATTTTTAATTTTGATAAATTTCATAATAATAGATAATTCTTAATAGCAGTCAGAATTCTCTTATCAGATATTTTAGAACATTAAAACTTAGATCATTAAAAGGGAGTTAATATTTTTTTTGACTAATTTTATTCACAAATTCATTAAATTCAGCTATGTTTAGTATTTGTCAATTGTCTTTATCGTCATAAATAAATATATTTAGCAGTTAATATTTTTTTTGACTAATTTTATTCACACACATATAAATTCAGCTATGTTTAGTATTTGTCAATTGTCTTTATCGTCATAAATAAATATATTTAGAGTATAATAATAAAAAAATTTACAAATTTTACAAAATTAGATAATTAAACGCCAAAGCATATAATGATAATACTTAAGCATATTTTAAGCATTTAAGGGAGTAAAATATCGATTAAATCAGGGGTTCTTAACCAGGGGTATCCATACATCTTGGGGATATGAGACTCGATCTTTAAAGTATAGTAAATTCAAGTTGTTGACATATTTGGAAGTCATACTGGCAACTAATATAAGGAATGGTGGTGATTATTTCGATAGTCAAGTGAAGGGGGGTATGAGACCACTGGACAATCCATTGGGGGGTCAGGAGTCAAGATTGAGAATCCCTGGATTAAATACTGCCAGATACATACTTATTTTAGAATACAGTAAGCTTATACATTGTATATACTGAAAAGTATATACAGTATTGTTGCTAGGCAAGATAATTTTTTGTAAAAATTGTAAAGTGACCATCGATATATATAGATGAAAGTGATCCAGAGAGGTCGCTAAAATCAGGGAGTAACCCTGGTAACACTTATAAAACGTTTCCACACGCTAAATTTTAGTGTTAGATGTTGATCGCTGTATACGTAACTCTGTAGTTAGAGAAAAGTTTACAAATAAATTGCTATTTATGGTTAAAGTTAACACTTTAGTCTCTTTTATGTACATTCGGTTCCATAAAGTTTTGTACCTAAGCGGAAGGTATTCGGCTTCCTATGCAAAACATCAACAAAATTGAAATAAATTTTCCATACAAAGAAAGCATTCATTTAATTAAGATCTTAATTTTAAATTAGAATTTATCATCAACTTTTTAATTTTTATTCAATCATACAAATTAGATTTGACCTAATTTATATTGGTAACTAATGCTCTATTGCAAGGCTAAAACTCTGATATTTATATTGGGCAAGAATCAATGCTGAATGAAATTAATCAAGCCATGTAAGGAAAGTTAACTATAATAGAAATAAATATATAGCATTGCCAACTTATTTTTAGAAATATAAAGAAAGAATACAAGCTATACAAATTGCTATCCTTCATTGGTGTAGGAATTGTAAAGAAACCTAATTTTAGCTTAATAAATATATCTCAATCTGATTAAAATGACTATTATATTGAATTTTATTTTTATTTAATTCTTTAAAATATTTAAATTCTTCATATTATAAGCTGTTCGAAAAGATTGGTCATGCACTTAGTAAAAAGGACATTAACACAATAGGGGAGAGGCAAATGTTCCTTTCATGCTGCTAGCGGATACCAGATACCATTTGAAATAATTGCTAAGTGAACTTTGAGCACAGTAAAATTCCTCTTTTTGATCCTTGCTCCTGCCAGTTTGAACACTAGTTAGCAGAAGAGTTATCAAATGTTGAATTTTATTTATGAATAAGGCTGATTGGATGACCTAACATCAACAATATATGAGCTGGCATGACCCCAATAATCCACAGCATCAGTAATAAGTATAGTTTTTCAATAGACTATACAAAAATGATGAGTAGAAAAAAAAATTATGAATTTATCCTAGTTCTGTGACAGTAAATATGAACAAAATGTTGATGATGAATAACAGTGGTCATTGAATTCCATATCTTACTTATTCTAATACTTAGATATAAACAAACAATGAACAATATGTTGCAACACACTGGCCAATTCAGCCTGCCTTGTACAATATTGTTCGTTTTTTGTGAGTTATGAATGTTAGCTCATGCGGATCATATTTTCATTGTTGTTTCATCCAATCAATCTTAATCATTCAATCCAATATACAACTTCTGATTTACTAGAAGATTTACTGCAATGACATTTGACTTGACCTTCATATATTTGTATAATAGTGCTATATAAAATCAAACATTTTTAATAAATATCAAATTTATTTGGTGAAAATATATTCCTGATACAACTTTGTAATGTTATTTTCATTCATTAAATAAAAAGGGAGAAAACACAAAATATTGATTATTGTTTTAGATAGAAATCAATAAAGATTAAAATGCCCTTATAATTTCAAAATCAAAATGATAGCTTACCATGGTTCTCTAACTAGCAACCTTTGAATAAAATCCTTGGCATCATTTGATATATCAGCAAACATCTCTGGTGGAAATTCTAAAGGTGCATGAGTGATATTACAGAATGTTTCTTGCTTTGTATCTCCACCAAATGGCGAGTGACCAGATAAAAGAACATATGTTAACACACCGATACTCCTAAAATAAATAAAAAAAAACTATAATTAGCACATTTATTCATTTAATCTAATCATTTTTGTAAGTATTAAAATACTTTTTAACTCACCACATATCCGTAGCTAGGGTAATTGGTTCATATTGAAGAATTTCGGGTGCTAAAAGTTTAATGCAAATTGATTTAATTTCCTAATAAGTTAAATTTCCTTATATCATGCAATTTAATTTTAAAATAAGTATCATTTCTATAAGCAGCATCAATCATGAAGAAAATTTAAAAAAAAAATAAATAAATAATTTTTTAATTATCTTGCATCAAATTTAACATTCAATACACACTAATACATGTTTTATATTAGCTATTTTACTTTAATATTTAGAATTAAGAATTAAAAGTTTTAAAATTCTCATCATAAGCAAAAATTAAAACCAATATTATTTTTATATTTCCAGTTTGTAAAAGTCCATGTATAGACATTTGAAAAGATTTCACTCTACATTTAATTGCCAGATGGACAAGGTCTTTTCTAAGTATAGCAACTTGACAGAAAGGGTGTTGGACTTTTGCCATTAAATGCTAAGTGAAACAACTCTCTAGTTGTTCGACAGATGTTCAGTCAGCATGATTTTTAAAATACCAAAACTAGTAAGCTCTTTATTATTTGACAATGAAAGATGCTGTACATGAAATTATTCAAATGTTTAACATTTTAAAAACTATTAAAAGTCAATCTTAATAACACCGAATGCTTTCTAACATTATTTAAAAGCGATAAAACTTCATTAATCTTACCTACATAATCCGGTGTACCCACAATCTCTCTTATTTCGATATCTTTAGTTATGAGACGAGAAATACCAAAGTCACATAATTTGATATTTCCTTGTGGAAATGTACTTGTTAACAGTAAGTTTTGAGGCTGAAATTATTTTTAAAAATTATTTTTAATCTAACAAGTTTTTAAAAAACAAGTAATTACTACTTATTTAATATTCTACATATTTAATAGGTGAATGAACACATTTAGAAAAATGAATTAATTTTTCTTAATTTTATCCTTTTATTAAAAAAAAACAAGGAAATCATAATTAAAATAAATAACTGTAATATTATATATATATATAGTACTGTATATATTTTATTCATTTTTTTTTATAATAACCTAATAAAATCTCAGAAGAGAAAGGAATTTATTTCCTGGTATTAGTATTATCTAACTATTATAGTTACTTCTTATCTAAAATTTACAGGATATGAGGGGGGAGTGCATCAAGGACGTAGAAATAAATGTTTTGTAATACAACCTGCTATCTATATTTACAACTATTGTAAATCTCAACGAACTAGAGTCGTATTTCTACAACTGAATCATTTTTATTTTTATCAACATATTATCAGTAACAGACATGAAATATCTATACATTTGGTTACTTAATCAACGAAATAAATCGTCTGTACATGTTTGAAAAATTTTGTGATGGCTATTATAAATTCTTTATATATAAAACAATTAGTTTGACTAATTTTTTTTCTAAAAAAGTATAATTTTAAATGTCTTACTAATGACTTTATTTAGACATTGATTACAGTAGTTAAATTGAGTAATTTACATATAAAAATTATTGATTTCAAGTAGTTTAAATAATTTTTCATTTAAATGTAAATTACCTCAACCGAAAAATTTTAAAAAATGCGGAAAAACAATTGTTTTATTAAAAAAAAAAAAAACATTATTTTTCAGCTCAGGAATTTTAAGTATGCAAATGACGATTTTATTCAGTTTCGAGTAATTTACATTTAAATAAAATCATCAGTTACGCATTTAAAATGGCTCAGTTTCAAGTAATTTACATTTAACTTTAATTGTGTAACTGATGATTAAAAAATCGGATTTAAAACTGATGATTTTATTTAATCATCAATTACACAATTAAAGATAAATGTAAATTAGATTGAAACTGAACCATTTTAAATGCGTAACTGATGATTAAATAAAATCCATCAATAACTCATTTAAAATTCCTTAGTTTAAGTAATTTACAATTAAAATAAAACAGTTTTTTTTTTTATTTACTGCCGTTAAAATAAAAAAGAAAATGCTCGCGGCTGAATTTTGAACGTGTAGCTGAATGATTTTATTTAGTATTCAAAGTAATAACCGTGGGGGGAAATGTTTAAAATTCTGTGTTGTGTTGGTTGCTTCTTTGTAATTTTTTTTTTCCTTTTTAAGTTTCGGTTTTCCTGATTAAGGCGTAAATAAACCAGGATGGTGACGATAAGTCTGGAGTACTGGTTAACAGCTGAATAGATACTAAAATCTGGTATGAAAAAAAAAGGGTCGAACGACTGAATGGCACCAAAACGACGTCAATCCGGATTCCCCATGGAGCCGTCAAGACAGTAGCTTATTTTCAATGAATATGTGACGTAAGTGAATAAAGTTTTTTTTTCTGGTGTCGGATGCAGAAGGTCACTAACAACCAGTTATCAGTGCTAACACGAAAATCATTCCCGTCTGTCAGAAACAACTGAAAAATCATTACACAGGAATTTTTCCTTTTAAAACAGTAACAAAAAAAAAGGGAAAAAATATCCGGTGGAATTTTTAGGTGTGGTTAAAACAACAAAACGATTTTTTTCGAGAAGCCACAGAAAAGGCTCTTCGGTACAAACCAGTCACTGAATCAGCATTTGCTCAATTTAATTTTGCTGAATCGTTGAGGAAGTGTGTGGAGTCAGCAAATTAATTGTTTTCGGTCAATCGGCTTTTACCCCTGACCTCATTGCTCGGGCTGGTTTTATGACGTTAGTCCTTGGGGGGTTTTTACTTCTATACCGAAACGCGCAGGAATCCCGCAATTCTGGACATTTTGATGCAACTACACGTATAATTACGGTGCGAATCTATCCATCTCGTATCGAAGATTTCACAGAATTGAGGCCAGTTATATTAAAATCGGCCACTGGATGTAAGACAGACGGGAAAATTGTAGAGAAAAAAAACCGGTTCTAGTATCATAATATCCTTTTATCCGAGTGTAAAGGTTCGCAAAAACATACGATGCTAACCCCGAAGAAGACTAGAATGTTAATAAGTGAACATATTTTTCTACCTTAAGATCTAAGTGTGCTACGTTGAGATCGTGAAGAAACGACAAGCCTTCTAATATTTGGCGCATTAGGCGAGATGCATCCCTTTCGCAGATTGCTTCTTCGTCTTCTAATACGCGTTGTACTTCACCACCTGTTGCCCTGTACAGAAGGTACCAAAAAAATTTAATAAAATTTAAAAAAAAATCACATTTATTAATTTTACTGCGATTTCCTACTTACATCTCGAGAACTAAAATAATTTCCGAAGACGTCTCGTAAATTTCGTGTAGGCGCACGATTCTGGGACATCCTGCACTTAGTTTTAAAACATAAATCTCGTGCATAATTTCGTGTCTAACATCGGAAGCTCTTCGTCTTTTGCGAATGTATTTGGCTGCATATTTTATCCCAGTTTCTTTATGGCAACATCTTCTGACGGTAGCAAACTTACCCCTGTTTTAACACAAAAAAAAAAGGTGATTGTAAAGAAAAAAAATCAAAAATTAGTGTTATTTATCTAACAATATTGCTTATATTCAACGAAAGGGCTGTTTCAAAATTTTGCTTGTTTACTTTCCATCGATATTTTTTGCAGGGAGTCCTTGTACCGAGTTAAAAGAATTGGGTTAATCCGAGTTCAAAGCAACGTTCGTATTTCTCTTCTAAAGATTCCGCCTGCGATTAGCGCTGTTTCATCCGAAAGCAGTTTCCGCTGGATAATTTTACTACAGCATTTTATTTTTAACAGCACTTCCAGAGAAGGAAAAAAAGTTCATTAACGTAGGATCGATATAAGTAACGCGAAAAGATAACTTCGACTTGTGTTACGCGAACAATATATCACCTAAAATTGAATTTGCCACGCGTGTAGAAGTGATTTCTACACGCGTTTTTTTTTTTTTTTTTTTTTGAATTTGCCACGCGTGTAGAAATCACTTTTTTTTTTTTTTGTTTGTTGGATGCATTTCCAATTTCACACTTTGTTAAGATAGTTTTGCCCTGCCAAAAATTCCTAGAAAGTCAACTTAATATTTATTGAAACGGATAAACAACCCCGGTTGACTTTCGATCTGTCAAAACAAGCACCCGGACGCAGGTTAACCAAACATAAATTTTCATTATAAGACGGGTAGTAGTCGTTCGGTCGGTAGGCATCGAAAAATATATGACGTCAGCCGCTTAAACACGTCGGATTCTATCGGAATCTGTACCAAATCTGACAACGCCCGTTCGTCCACATTCCTCCAACGGAAAGTGCATCCGTTTCCGGCGGACGTCACGTGACCGGATATCCCGGACAATGTCGCATAAACCAGACAATACTGTTACGAGACGGGACGGTAACAGGATGGATTAACGTTTTATGTAATCTGTTCCTTTCCGAAACGTTTCTGTCGTTACGCGCCTATTATGCGCGCGCGGTAATTAACGCGTAACTGTACGCACGCAGCGCCAATCGCGAAATCTATTAAAGAGTTCTTTAAAAAAAAAAAAAGATATTTAAACTGTCGAGAAACGATCCCGTTTGGTCTTAAGCCAGACATAGTTGGCATAGCGTTTCGGTAGACGGGGAAAGTCTGTCGGCCGGAAAGACAGTAGGAAATGTTTCTTTTGGAAAAGACTTCAAAATGATGTGTTCGTTGACCCAGACATCGCGGGAGGGCCCCAATAATTTTTAAACAAAAACAAATTCTTGGTTTTTTTACGATTGTTGCTGTTTATCCGTTCGATATCGCGCTCTCTCCAAGAAAAAAATAAATAAAAATATCGCGCACACACACAAATGACACATACACACGGCGGGGCTTCCGTGTCCTATTTCTCATATATTCAAATATTAAATTCGTGTTTATTTATTCGAGACAATCGACCTCAATCTAATTCCTGCGACATTAAAATTGTGTTTCGGATAAAAAAAAAAAAAAAAAATTTTAATTTTGTTTTGTGATATATGTAAAATTAACAAAAATTGAAAATAGGAAGTTCAAAAAAAAAAAATCTACTCATTTAGGTAACAAAATTAATGATTAATAAAATCTTATGAGATTTTTTTTATTTACTTTTCGCTTTAATTTTTTTTTACTTGGTTTCTTTTTAATTTGGAAGAAACCGTGACAAATTCTCCCACACTTTGATTAGAAAGTTTTTAACATATTCGATGATATTACCCGAGCTGCGGAGACTTATCACTCCCATCACATAATAATGAGCAAGGTCGTTGGAGGTGAGTCATCAGAGAGAGAACACGGTCTTCGGTTCGAGTTCAACGGGCTTTTCGTCTCAGAGCGTGGATAGCAAGTAAGACGGTAGCTATACTATATTAGGCAGGAAACAATTCCTGAGCCACCCACGCCTGAACGGGTCATTGTTCTACATGTTTGGTTAGAAACACACACATACACAGAGAGAGAGAAAGGGATGACCCAACTGTGTTTAGCGTTATTTATGGAGCGTACGTTAAAGCTCCATGACCATAAATGGTGGCGGTAGTTTTGCAGCTGACTCAACGTCTAGCTACGGATTTCAAGGTTCTCCCCCATGTGCACAGATCGGGGAATCGTTCATGATTCATGACCTGCCCGGCGACAGGTATGTGGGACAAACAGGCTACGCGTTATCGGCCTACAGGCTTATTATTTTTTTTTCTTTCTTTCTTTAAAAATTTTTTTTCTTCGCTAGACGAGAGAGAGAGAGGGAAAAGGTTGAATCCGGTAATTACCATACCAGGAAGCAACGCGACCCCGAAAACAATGGCAGTTTTAAAACAACACCACTCGAAACGCGCAGCACAATCCGCAAATTAGTATGCATCTAGTTCAGCAGAAAAAAAAAAATAAATAAAAATAAAATATGAAACAAGCTTTGTGACTTACCTGGCAAAGGGTCTGGATTCGACCGTGTACACATCGGTGATTGGTTGTGTATTAATATGAAGTGGTTGAGGACAATGTGTTTCGTTAAGGAGGCCTTGCACGCCGCCGGGATTATTATTCAAATTGTCGTCCAGGTTAAGGGCCATTCTGTGACCTCGAACCCTCTTCGACGTTAGCTAATGGCTACCTAAATAAGGAAACGAAGACATTCGTGTGGTCAACAATACTTTAAAAGGAAAAAAAAAAAAGAACTGTTAACACGACAGATCACGTACGTGTATCGGAATATTTCCATTTCTAAAACGTATACGTAACGTCAGAACGTTTTATTGTTACGAATAACTTCGATTGCATTGTTACGTTGAATTCTATTGTAATCGATTCATTGTAAAAAGGAACAAAGTAGAATTTCTTTATACTCACTTTCTGTTGTGTATTACAATGTGTCTTCAGTGAGGAACAACGACGATTCTGTCTACGTTTCTAAGTAAATACATGAAAGAACTGTTAACAATTTAAATATAACTAACTGAACGTGGACGGAATTAATGCTTACGTCCACGTTCCACTTCACATCTACAATGAACGTCTCTACACCGATTCCAATTGGGAATGAACTCGCAGCTGTAGCTGATTGGCTGCTGCTTTCATAGACATCGTGACTCTTACAAAACTAATTTTGTACATTTTTTTTTCTACTCGACAGTTTATATTTATCTTACTCGTTTTAAAACTATAATATAAATATTACGATTTTAAATATAAAAAATGATACGATTATTATATTTATGAATCGTTAACAACAACGAAATAAAAAAAAAAAAATGCAATTCGATATTCATAGATATCGATTTTTAATAGCGTACTCGCTTGATGCTACTGATATAGTAAGAAAATATAATACTCTAACAGTTTAGTTATAGGATATAGGCTTATAAAGATGCTCGATAGTTCGTAGATGAAGAGATAAAAGACACGCAACAATATTTACATTTGTATTAGTTTCGCTACTCGCAAAACGTATGCACGGGGACAAACTATCGTTTTACTTTACATCTGATGGTAAAATAATTATCGATAATCGATATGCCATAGAACAAGGAAGAAGTTAGAGCAATATTTAACGTTTTTATCTCGGATCAGTTAGTTCTGCATGTGTATCGGGAAGGAAGAAAAATTCTTATATTAGTCAACATCCTTGTATGCTTACATTATGATGCTTCCGTATAATTGAAGACGGTGAAAGCAACTTTCTTTTAAAAGGTGAAAGCAGCATTTTCCAATACCTGGAAACCATTAGCAACTATAGCAAAACTAATTGGCCTATTTGCTATGAGAATTTCCCTCAGGGAAGTAGGGAACTGTAATCCCGTTCAAGCGTTTCTTTTCGCGAAAAGATTTAGATATCCAAAACAGTTAAAATTTTAAATGAAATTTGTTGGATTTCCTCGATTCCATTTCGGCAAACTCTTATTTATTTTTAGTTAAACGGAATTAAACCTGTTTCATGTAGAGTGCCGTAAAAAAAAGGTAATTGCAAATGCGAATTTTTTCTCCTATTTGTGGCCAAACTGCAGAACCACTTGAAAATTCAAGATTTTCAAGTAGTTCTTCAAATTTTCTTTATTCGGAATTGAAGGAAGTTAAGTATAAAATTGTGGTTTGCTTACCTAAAGAACAACAATAATACAGGAAAATAAAACAAATTTTTCTGGAAAAATGCATTAAAAACATGAAAAACGATCTAAAATTTTATTTTAAACATAATTATATATATATATACAAGATATAACTAAAATACATGATTTAGTTGTTTTATTTCGATGCTCTCTGCTTGAAAAGATCAACAACTTGAATATTGTTTGCATTCTTGATTTTTTTTATAAAAAAATAGTATAATAAAAATACAAAATTATTTATAAAAATCTGGTTTTCTTCAAATAGTGCGTAAGCATAATTTTGTTCGTATAAAAGCATTCGTTGCATAAGATTACAGTCTATTGAGTGCAACTCACTGGAAGACTGTTCATATCCCTTGATTCATTCACTCACTCGAGATTTGCACATCTGTTAACTTTCTATTTAATCGTGACATATAGTGCGTTCAAGCGCGAAAATCTCGTATGATTGAATAATAATGGCAAACATTAGCGTGACGAATTTCTAGATCAATAAACGAACTTCATAATTCCATCTAATGCCAGAATTATCGAGTTTGATTGGGACTATCAGTTTCAATAGCAGTTTATCCGAATTACATTGATTAAATATATATTATTAAAATCTGAGTTGCAGTATTAAATTATTATTTTAATAGAAACAATTTAAAACGCATTTTCCCTGCAATTATTTTTATGAAAAATTTTTTGCTTGGGGTTATATATGAGAGATAATTAAATAAAAATGAATGTACATGTCTAAAGGGCCAAAGTAAATTTACGTGTGGTCTAAAAAATTCGCTTATATACACTTTATAATTTTACTTCATCAGGATGTGTCTAAGAAGGGTTTTGGGTTTAATATCCAGTTAGAATTTGATCAGTAAGATTTTTTTCAATAATAAATCGCATAATTTGCTCGAATTTCTCTTTCTCATCCCGAATACGCTACTGCAATTAATAAATAGGTGCTATGCTCCATCTAAATTCATTAGAGATTTCCAAGGTCATTAATTTATATTCATCTAGCAGGAGAACTCAACTGGCAGATGGAAACTCAGCGACAGGTGAAAATTATCAGGAAACTTCAGTCTGCCAGAGGCACATACAAGTGGATTATCATCATTCAATCTGCTCTTTTGTAAAGCTACTATGCGAGAGTAAAAGTTTCTTTCAGAACGACAGTGATATTTATCGTAATTTTACAGTCCACCAACTCACCAAACATACAATTTCATTTACTAAGACCATTACAATAAGGTGACAGTTGTGTATATCTTCCACTGTTTGTATTTGTTCTCGCTTAGAGATCCGAAAAAGATTTGTTCCTCGTCAGCAAGATTTAACTGATCATTATCCTTGCAAGAATTTAATAGAATCCTTGTCTGTGTACAAGAAGCAACACCATTCGAATATCGATTTCCCTTAATTCATATAAAATATCATATTTTAATTAATATATTTTATTTGTATCACTGTTATTAAAAGTATTCCAAATCATTGTTACATAAATGGAATGCGTTTTTCTGATATAACAGAAGTAATTCTCATACCAATGTCACCAAATAATGTAGAAAGGATACAACAGCAACAAGTTCTCACTCACTCCTGTAAAGTGCAACCATTTGGCTTCTATTTCCTTTGCTTTACCATTCTTTTTATGATTTAGAGCATATTGTATATTGGAATTCGTGCACATTTAAAAACTGAATTACTTATTATGCCTTTTCTATAGTTATATTGCTTACAGAATGGTCAAGAGCAATTCCTCAGTCCAGTTACTATAAACTTTAAGTTTGACCAACAGTTAAAATAATTATTTAAACTATAAAACTTGAAAATTCAGAAAAAAAAAAAAAATATGTTTTTTATAATTTAAATAATCATCAAAATAACTATTATTTTGATTCTCACATCAGAAACCTGTAATTTATAAATACATGATTAAAATTACTAACTCTACAATTTAGTTTTAATCATGTAATAGTATTCTCACGTTCCATTCCTATTTATTTTTTTAATAGATTTTTCTGTACTTTAAGAGAAATTTTCTGATGTAGAAAATTTACCTATTTAATTTTTAAAATCATTTCTCGAAATTTTTATGTCGGTTATTTTTCTACATCTCTCATATTTTTATTTTCATTCAAACAGCTGTTACTCTCGATTAATATCTTGCTAGCATTCTAATCACAGATGTTTCCTTTCGGATCTTATTCATTAAAGTAAGCCAAGAATATTCTTATCGCTAAACATTTTCCTGTTTACCTAAATGCTTCGAAACATAGGAAATCTTTTATAGTTTCTACGATACTTGTACATTATAAAATTTCTACTTAATCGTTAAAGTTTGCTTATTTTTTAAATTTGAATAACTGAATCAACTCATATTTTTATCAGAATAATTTCTGAATTTGAGAATAGTTAGTGAGAAATCCATAAAAGTCGAATACTGTAACCATATATTCCATCCATTGAAGTAATATTTCGTAATATAAACAGGATGTTCGTAAACTAAGCTAAAAACAATTATTTATCTCTACTCTTCAGTTTATGCCCTTGTCGCCTAAAGTATATATCTCTAACTAAAATTTATCAATGCCTGATTATCGATAAGTTTATAAAAATACATCAAGTTTTGTAATCACAGTTCCTGAAAAGGTGTTATTAATCTTTTCACTTTCTGTAAATTATTTTGCCACGAAAACTAAATCATTGTGTAAGAATGGAAATGTTAAATAGCTAAATTAAATATTTAGCATGCGAATTACAAATTATATTCAACATTCATGTAAAACAGCAAAAAATGCATACAAAAATCCATCGTTTAATAATGAAATTTCGTTTAATCGAGTACTTGGAATCGAACGTTACGAAATAGGCCAATCCTTCATCCAGAAAAATCTACATTAGCGAGATTTTAATTGTTTGCAAATCGAGAAAATAATGCAAAATAACATTTTTTGCTTTAATAATGGGCATATTAGCAATCGCTTCAACATACACCGCTCTGGATTGCACATCGCCGAAATATTATCAGTCATAACGAATTGGCACTTTTGTTGTACGAAATAAAGAATTACTATTATTTTTTTTCATTCAGTGAACTAACAAATTTTGCAAATAATCCTTAAAATACATATTTTTTTTATTATTTTTTACTAGTCATTAAAATAATCAACGATCATTGTATCAATCTGTAATGGCACTTAAACGAGATTTAAACTGCAATACGTATTAAGCAGCAAAAATTGGAATTTAGTAGGTAAAAACTGAAAATTTGTGACTCAAACTTTGACAGAGATGTGCCTTGAGATATACCGAATAATATATAACTATATAAATGCAATTCATGTTAACCACGTAACAATTAATTTGCGAAAGTTAATTTTGCAAGGAAGATATTTCGCTATAAAATTTGGCGAAATCTGTTTTGTTAGACAGATGACTGTACTTTTAATTTTTATAAAATTGAAGCAAAAATAAATCATGAATATTGATCAATAAAGCATTATTAAAATGGCTATCCCATAAGGCGATCAAAAAATTATAAATATGTAGTGATTCGTTTAACAGTATAAAAATTTCTCAGCCAACGATATTAATTTTTGCTTCAATAATTCGGTTTATACTACAAACCCAAGCAGAACTGAAATTTAAGGATGATAAAGCTGTTTTCTAATGGTTGCTGTTACACAACCAGAAATTATAGAATAAATCTTTTGGAAATAAATATAAAAATTATCTAAGTTGTGATACTTTTTGTAGTGCAATAAATAAAATCACAAAGTTTTTTTTCAGTGGCAAAAAATATTATTATTATTTATAATATCACAAATAAAATTATAAAATTAGTGAACAATATTAGTATAAAATTTAATATAATACAGTTCTTTCAGATAGTTTTCCAAGAATCTTGTCTAATACTTATAGATTTATTTGTTAAATAAATACATATTATTATTTTATTAATTATTATAATGAATTAATTGTTATTATTTACAAGCATAAAAATTTTTTGGGGGATAAATATCAAAATTCAGAACACAGAAATTCCACAATTCAAAGAACCTAACCAAAAATATCAGAAATATATTTCCTCAAATTTTTTGGATATATTGCAAAAATTCCCCAAGAAAACAAACAAAATATAAATTTTTTAAAAGAAAAAAAATTTCTTTTAAGTTTGTTTAAAAATCCATAAAAATATATAAATTTGTTTACAATGTAGTAACAGAATTCACTTTATTAATATGGATTGTGTTGGGCTATACAGTTTAAAAGAAAGCTTTTTTACAAAATCAAAAAAAATATAAAAACTTCCTAATAATTTATAAAACTAATATAAGGACTGAAAATAGAGGAAAATTCTGAACTTTGAATATATATATTAATTATTATAACTGAGATGAGTGTAAATACAAAGACTCCATTTAATCATCATTAAATTTTAAACTTTTAAAATTATGTATAAAAAAAAACTTATTGTAAACAGAATCTAAAATAAAAAGGATTGCTATATTTTAATCTATATTTTTAATTATATGATTATGATTTTCATTTGAATTAATTGTATTAAAGTTCCTCAGTATACAATTGATCAAACTCACATAAAAAAAATTCAGATTTCATGTGTAATCTATAGCAGTAGGCAAAGGTTCTGTGTTAAATGGTACAATTGATCAAACTCACATAAAAAAAAATTCAGATTTCATGTGTAATCTATAGCAGTAGGCAAAGGTTCTGTGTTAAATGTATAATACAGATTTTTGTTTCATTTAAATATCCATTATAATGCATTTTTTTCTATAAAATAAATATATTGAAAGATATCAAAATAGGGCACTGAGCATAATATATGTCATATTATATTTGATCTTAATTTTTGAGAAAAAATATGAACAAAAGCTTATAACCAATGTCCAGTATAAATGCTTAAAATATTTTTAGCAGAGAATCTGGTAAGGAAATATTATTATTGTAACTTATGTAGCAACGATGATAAATTATTATTAAATAAAATTTTATAAATAAGCTAAAATACGTCTACAGGTGCTTCCTTAGGAAATAACTTGTATATATCTAGGACTATATAAAGCTAGATTTTCTTATAAATTTCCTAATATATTAGGAAAAGAGAATTGTTTTAATATTTTTCACTTAATTAAATTGTTTTTTCAGATTAAATTAGTTTAATTGAGTAATTATAATTACAGTATGATGTTTAGAAAGTTGTATAATTTAGGTACAACTGTCCATAACTGTCACAACTTCCTTACTTATCTATAGAAAGAGGAAAATTTTATGCCAACCTTTATAATTACCTATATAAACAACAAAATATTCCGTTGTTGTATTTTCTTATCTGTTAAAACAAAATTTTCCTCCTAACTTCCGCAAACTTTCCAAAACATTTTCTTACATTGAAAGTTTCTCGCAATTTTTGTATTTTTTGGGTAAAGCTGCTGGATTTCAATTATAATCTTAAAACGGAAACAATTTTTTTTATATTCAGGGAATTAACATTCGTTTATACATAAAAAAAATACTTTCTAAATTATTTTTAGTTTATAAATCATCTCATAAATAAATTTCCGACGAAAATTGTTTATAAATTTATTTAATTTTCATTTTCATTATCAGGTTTTATTCGCGATTATATTTCGAAAGTAACTGTCAATCGCGAATTTAAACGGAAATTCCCAATAATGTCTTCGTAATAGCTGATATCTATTGCAAAATGGGAGGTCAAATATCACGATTTAAAATACAATTATATCATCGCCATATTGAAAAAAATGGCGGTTTAAAGATTGTTCCTTACAAAAGTTCATTATTCTATATTTTACTAACATAAAAAAAATATATTTTTGGATTCATTCAAGAATAGGATAAGGTTAATTCAATTAAAAAATAATAATTTGTCTTCATTTTATTTCAACATGGGAGTATAATTAGTAAATGCCAATTTATTATTATTGGTTAGTAGGACATTCTTGAAAATTTTTGGATTCTTGACTTTAACCACCCGTGTTATATACATGCCTATGAGAAACTTAATTTTTTAGTTATAAAATGATTAAAATCTATAAAGATTACTTTGTTTCAAATGTTATATAATTAATTTAGCAGAGGTTAATAAATCAATACAGTAATATAGTTAACACAGTTTTATGGCTTTATTTATTGGGCTGTATTTACAGTTAACTGACTCCTCTTTGGTCTATGAATCATAGTTTATCATTAGCAGTTATCGTTCTGATAATCGTTCTGTAAGTTGTGAAATAAACAAACTATATAGATACCATTCATAGATTTCTTAAAGGAGTTACTATTCGTTTTGTTCTTTGCTCTTCTGTTCAAGAATATCTATTCAATGTTACGAATATGAAAATATTACAAAAGTTCGATAATCCTGCAGTTTAGAGCTCTAACATTTTTACTTACCTGAAATAGTATTTTACAAACTTTGCAGTGTTGCCGGATTTTCCGTTTTAGATAAAAATTTAGCGAATTTTTATTTAAAATTATCAAATAAATTTTTAATCATTTTATAAACTATTATTATATATGTTTAATATTTTTATACCATAATTATGGTATAATATATATTTAATTTTTTTATAAAAGGAAAAATTAATATATATATTTTTATAAAATGATTTGATTATAATATAGAATTAAAATATAGAGAATTTTTATTTAACAGAAAATCCGGCTACGCTGCACAAGTTTGTAATATACTCAGATAAGTAAATGTCAGGGCCCTAAATTGCAGGATTATCCATAATTCTACTAAACATCAGCAATAAATTTCAAATTACTCTATACTCCATTTTTAAACAAAAATGGCGGCCAGTTAAGTGTCCAAATCAGTAACACTACATTTCCTACTAGATTAGAATAAAACTTCGTATTTTTGAGAAAGAATATCGATATACAATTTCTATTATTTATAAATTAAATATTACAGATTGGAATAAAATTTCGTATTTTTGAGAAAGAATATCGATATACAATTTCTATTATTTATAAATTAAATATTTCATTTTGTATCAAACACACAAAACATACTTATGCATGCAAACTATGCTGCAGAAAATGTTTGATTATGCATATAGGAAATGCATGTAGAATAAACAGTTTATAAATTTATGAGATAATCATTCCTTCTCATAATGTGATCTATATTGAGATTTTATTATTATTTGAAAAATTATCAAAACAATTTCAAGTTTTATCAAATTAAATTTATCAGCATCAGTTTTTGTTAAAACAAATAGTATCTTAACTATTGATAAATGCAATAACCTGAGAGGAAATTTATCCACGGATTTAATTTTTTAATAGATAAATAAAAATATTGTATAAGTAAAATAAAACATCGAACTATGTAATTATAAGTAATTATATTTTTCTATAATTTATAAAAATTATACCATATCTATGAATAATATTTACCTATTATTATATACTGTAATATATAATCATAATTTTTCACAAGGTAAATGTTCAAATATAAGATAAGAATTCTAAAAAATAAAAATAATCTTGATAAACAGGATA
The DNA here is from genome assembly GCA_000484575.1 of Olivierus martensii. Lineage (NCBI taxonomy): Eukaryota > Metazoa > Arthropoda > Arachnida > Scorpiones > Buthidae > Olivierus > Olivierus martensii. Next base: position 57,336 of record AYEL01078764.1, read on the forward strand.
TTTGAGATTTTTTTTTCTTTTTTGTATTTTATCGACAATAACGCTCAGCGTAATGTTTCTGTTATTTATTAAATATTAAAATAATATAATGTACAGATAACGCGCGATTTCGTACTTTCTCTTTATATAATATGCAATATCATTTTTATATATTTCTATAGATAGCATATTGCCTACCAAAGAAAAACTAATTATTTTCTTTTAAAAATATATCTTTAAAATTTTAATTGCAATTTAATTATTCACAATATTTTAATTCGCGTCAAACTTTACGATTTTTAATTATCAGACACTAAATTATTTTTTCTTTATTAAGATATATTTGGAAAATTTACTAAAATTTGCTAAACGTAATTTTAAAAAAACATTAAAAGCAAACAATAAGTTTAAAATGCATTTATATTATTTAAACATTTGATTTGATAATAGTAAAAATTTTATTCATTTAACTCATCCAATCCGAAAATATTTTACTTGGCAAATGTGCATATTTTTTTTTTCTTTTTTGTTTACTTCCCTCATATAACCCAAAAATTTTGTTTGGTAAGTATACAAAATTCTCTTAATTTCCTTACGTAAAAATTTTATTCATTTAACTCATCCAATCCAAAAATATTTTGCTTGGCAAATATGCATATTTTTTTTTTCTTTTTTGTTTATTTCCCTCATATAACCCAAAAATTTTGTTTGGTAAGTATACAAAATTCTCTTAATTTCCTTCATCTAATGCATTTTTTTTTTTTTTTTTTTTTTTTAGGTCCGACTCTCTTGTTCCGACTGACTTGTGTTGTATGGCGACTCCGCTTTTGTCTGGCGCAGCAGATTTCCCTCATCTAAATTCAAAACATTTGTTTGGTTAACTATAAAAAAATTCTTTGTTTGCTTTGTAATTGAAGTTTTTTCAGTTTTATTTTTTTGTTTTTAAATGGTACTTCAGGATCAAAATATCTTTTCAGATGAACTTAAAAATACTACTACAATCGATTTGGTACACGAGTTTCAAAATGATGATCCTTATATAGTAATTAGAAGGGCTACTATATCGAAAGATAATTGCGAATTCTAATTAAAAATATCGTATAAGAAAAATCCTTGGACTATAATCTCGAAAATTAAGGTCGCAGATATAAACAGATATGAAATCTCAAAAAAAAAAATTTCTTTCTTTTGAAAAATAGGCTAAAATCTGCATAATTATCAGATGTATGTTCATATATGAGAAGACTTTACGTATGAACCTTCAAGACTTTACGTATGGTTTAAAAAGCAAAGTATTTTTAAATGATAATGCTTGAAATTTCTTTAAATGCCCATGATTTTGTTTTAAAAATAGTGCGAAAAATTTTACATTTTTGCATGGTTACTGTATATCATCAATAACTGCAAAGCAATAACTATTTATATATAACATGCATATCTTAAAAATTGTTTACTTTTTTGGACAAGATATATAATGCATTCGTCCGAATATCTAAGATATAGAAAGTGAAAAAAAAATGAACGTTTACTTACTAAACGCAACAAAATATTTATTAATTAAAAATATTAAATTGACGAATACGTCAGTACTTACATATTAATTTTCCAGGAAAATATATAGCGACATTTTAGAATAATTATCGTGAATTAATCCTGATATATGTGCGTATTTATTAACCTATAAAATAATTAAGCATGTTTTTTTATGATCATAAAATTATTTTCACTAGTCGCTTAAAATTTGCATTACAATCTTTTACTTTATATCAATTATTTTTGTTTTAATTATCATTTTTCAATGAAAAATATAGTTAAACTTTTTTTCTATTTTGCACTTTTAAAAGCTAAATTATGCTAATCATACATTGATTTCATTTCGCAAATATATTTATCCTTCTTGTTTACATTCGCTGAAAACAGCACTGAATAGATAATATTCAAGTATAATGGCTTCCATTAAGAAAATATAAATATGGCGATACTCAACATATTTCTTGAAAAAGTGATAAATACAAAATGCTATAGAATAATAGTGAAATCTCATGAGTATCGCCATATTTATATTTTCTTAACATATTTCTTGAAAAAGTGATAAATACAAAATGCTATAGAATAATAGTGAAATCTCATCCGAAAAAATATAAAATTTTACATCGGAATAGGAAGAATTCTTACAAATTTGCAAATTTATTCGGCACTGCAAACTTATTTCAGTATTAGAATAAAACATAAAAATTTTAATCAATAAATCAATAGAAAACAATCCTCAGTTCTCCTAGGAATTTCTAAATCGTATTTTAAATGTAAAATATTTTTCTTCAAGCAATTAAATCAAGCATTAGCCATTCATCTATAAACAAAGGCGATAATTATTATTGTAAGGATTGTTTGACTTCATCTTATATATTATCTATCTCAAGGAATATAATTTTATATTATTTAAAATTAAATTTTAAAAATTATTGAATTACATTTAAATAAAAAGTAATATTTTAAATGCAAATGAGAAAAAAAAATAAAAAATACAAATTCTTTATTTATTATAATTACATAGATGGCGACACTTATCAGAAAAAATGATGTTGATAAACGTTATTTTCGTAGATTTAAAATAATTGCCTAAAAACTTTAATTATTATAATAATTTAATAATTACAAAAAAAAATCAAATTAAAATTTTTATATTATTTTTAAACTAAAAGTGCGGAATATTCATTTCCTATTACGTATCGCATTTTACTTAGAATTGCGCTTAAAATGTTTTTGATGGCAGCACTTAATACTGTAATATAATAAATGTTACGAGCACGAGTTTTTAAGAGTATAAACTTGAATGTTCTTTAAATAGAATAATATTTAGGAAATATCTAATTGAGGAAAAATTCTCCTGCAAACACTTCTTTGTTAGAGAACATCCGCACTTGAGAAAGTGACAGCTAATAAAATTTATAAGAATATAAAAAGTCAACGTATTAGATAACAAAAATTTAGTTCGTTAAGTGATAATACTTAATCTATGTCGTTATACAAAGAATTATTTATACAATCCAACTTATCAGTATTATTTAATGCATAGAATTTTCAAAACTTACTATTAAAAAATGCAATTAATTATGCATGAGATTAAAAATTATACTAATTTTTTAGAGAAAATATCTTATCTGTGTAAATACCAGATTTTTTGTCAAATCATATGTAAAATCAGGTTAATAAAATAACTAGTTTAACAAACTTCATTAAAATTATGCATTTTGATATGTGACCGATCGCTGTACCGTTTTGTAGATGTATCATTAATCATTCCAATACTAGAAATAATAATACTCATGAATATAGAAAAACAAAAAAAAAATTAGGAAAATTATGCGATTAGTTTAATTATCCTAAATGATAAATTACATTTTTTTCTTTTTATTAAATAAGATCTGTTTTTTTCGTGTTATGGGAAAATCCACACAGTAATTAACACGAAGTAGAACACTAACACCACCCAAAACACTAGAACAACACTTTCGGTAACAATTTTCAATTAAAATTTTTCAAACTCTAAAAAAAATTAATTTGGCTCTTAAAAATTTTTTTTTTCTAAACGAAATTGTGCATTTTCTTTCGGGTATGATTGATCAGATTGGTAAAAATCGATTTGATATAATCGATTTAACATTTAAAAACTTTAAAGCATTCAAAATAATTTAAATTTACGATTTAGGTAAAAATCGATTTGATACCTGTATAATCGATTTAACATTTAAAAACTTTAAAGCATTCAAAATAATTTAAATTTACGATTATATATGTAAAAAATTGAATAATTTAATATAATAGAAGACCATAATAATGTTGGTTATTAAAAAATTTGATTTTATATTTCATTTATAATGATGTACCATAATTACACACATTTTGTAGACTTAATTATATTAATTCTAAATTTTAAAATGTAGCTGTGTTTTAAAATAATATTTATTTTGATTTTTGTCTTATATTTCTTCTGAAAAATATTTTTAAAATATACAGTATATATATTTGTAGTGTTTTTGAATGGAACTGTATAAATATGTATAATGGATTACATTCATTAACTATAATTATATTAAACAGGTTAATGTCATTGTGATTATATAAATTATATTATTAACCTGTTTGAAACACATTTAAGAATGATAAAAATATTTGTGCAACAAAAACTAGTATATAATTTTTTTAAATTCGTTGTTAATATTTAGTAATATTTTTATCATTTTAAATTTCTGATAGTTTGTGAAAATCGATTCTATTTATCGATTATACGATCAAGTAAAGAGTACAATCTTATAGCTGGAGGTTCTAAGATACATTCCCGGTTCCATTGTAGAATAATTTTTCATGTGATGTCTGGCTAATCAATCACCATCCTCTATATAATAAAGAATATTTTCGATTATCCGGGCTATTGAAAGGGGGGGACTACATGAGAATAATTTAAAATACGGATAATCCCAAAATTTCTGTTTTATTGCATTTTATAGATATATGTATATAAAAAACTTATACAATATATGCATAAAGTTCAATTATTATAACAATTTTTTCTAAATAGTCTGTGATTTCAAGAATCTAGAATATTTTCGAAATTCTGAATAATTTTCTGATTTAAAATACGGATAATCCCAAAATTTCTGTTTTATTGCACTTTATAGATATATGTATATAAAAAACTTATACAGTATATGCATAAAGTTCAATTATTATAACAATTTATTCTAAATAGTCTGTGATTTCAAGAATCTAGAATATTTTCGAAATTCTGAATAATTTTCTCTTGTAGCTATTATAACATTGTATTCAAAACCGTATACAGTTTATGTTTATTTACAATGTAATATATAATTTTATTAATCAAGAAAATCAAAAAAATTAATGTATAATTATACACGGATTATCTGCAAACCGGATAATTCACAGTCGATTTAGGTTAGTTAAGCCGCCATGTCGCATATAAGATTTACTGTATCTGGCGGAAGCCATTTTTAAAGCTCCATCACAAACTATTTAACATCCATGATGAGTTAGAAGGTTGAAGGATAGATTTCAAGGGCCAGACCCAGATCCCTGGAATAATTGGAGATATGGAACCTGCATCTTCCGATATAATAAGCAACAGTTTGACCACACAGTCGAAAATATGCTGTTTTGTATGGCCTCATCATAAGTGCCAGCGGTTTATGGTAAGCTTCGGAGTATCGGTTGCAAAATGGCGTAAAATTCCGATTCTAATCAGCGTAAAATAGCGTAAAGGAGAAGCACGAGTTTCACCTCGTTTATCGCATTTAAAAAAAAATTTTTTTAATACAAATTACGAAAAATTTGCGAGAAACTTCCCCGATATCAGAGGAATGTAAAAGAAGCACGAGTTTCACCTCATTTATCGCATTTAAAAAAAAAAATTTTTTAATACAAATTACGAAAAATTTGCGAGAAACTTCCCCGATATCAGAGGAATGTAATTTTAAAATAAGTAGTCGCTTACCTTGCTCTCTCCTTTGTTATATGCATATTAAATTCAGAATACAACAACTAGAGGACGTCAAGCAATTGTTCTAATTTACAATATTTGTTTTCTTTTATATACAAATTATAGGGAATTTCAAATAAAGTTTTTTTTCTTTATTTTTCTCAACTTCTGGAAATAAACAGCAGAATTAGGTTTCGAAGGCGGTTGCAAATTCGAATAATCATTGCTGGAGGCTATAATACATTCATTTTAACTATTATTTTACACACACACGTGTATAAATATCGGAAATTTCAAAAGAAAATGTAATTTTTCCGACAATACAAAAAGGCAAGCATTTAAAAGGAGTGGCCAAACACTTTCATATACGCTTTCCTCAGATAACACTTTCAGTTATCTTAAAAAAAAAAAAAATCTTAACAGAATTCTATATATAGATTATGAATTTTTTAGAACTATTTATATGTAACGAATACTGTTTATTTATTTAGTTGGAATGTGACGATACACTGACTTTTTATTATTTCAACGAATTATTTATCGCTACTCTATAATGTAAAACACGTCAATCTATCTGATATTTCTTTTTTTTTTTTTACAATAAACAAACATTTCATCATTTTATTTTAAAATGTATAACATCAATCGCTAATATACTTTTATAAAAAATCTGATGCAGTAAAATTAATTCTACAAATAGTAACGTAAAAAAATAAGAAAAATTTCCATTTTTAAATATTCTATTATTCAATAATAATTTTTTATATGACTAATATTCGTGTTAGGTATTCGTTTAAACCAATTTTAATTTCTACATTTTTAAAATAATCGAGTAATCGGGTGCTCGTTCGGATAACGCAACAACAAAACAAAAATTGAGTACGTGGCTAGCAAAAAAAAAAAAAAAAAAAAAAAAAAAAAAAAAAAAAAAAAAAAAAAAAAAAAAAAAAAAAAAAAAAAAAAAAAAAAAAACTCGTGTAATTTTGATTTCTTAGATTTAGATCTTTTGCAAAAAAATTGTCATTTGACTGAAATGACCTCGCCGATATTCTATACCAGTTTTTAGATATGTTAACTGTCTACAATTCTTACGAATGAGACATTTAAATCGCTTGCAAACAACATTTTTCTCTATGTAAATAGTTTAATAATGATCCTTGTATTAAACGCTATACAATATATTCAATAAAACTTGATTAAAAATAAAAATATTCCTAATTATTATTATTTATCTATATAAACAGCGCATTTTAGATTGCAATAATTAATACAGTAATGTAAAAATAATTTATGATATGAATATTTTTCGTAAATAATGCATATGTAGACCTGATGAATGTTCAAGATTTCGTAATTTTCTGTATTTATTAATTCATTTATACTTGTACTTTTATTGCTATTAATGATAAATAAAAAGCACATTAATGGCTTCGACAGGACAATTGTAATACAACAGCTGAGCATCTGTTTTAGAATTAGTGCTTTAATGAAGATCAATGCATAGTTTTATAAGGTGACTGAGCGATTATAGTAATAAAAAGTAAATTTTTAAATTATGAATCAAAACTTTTCAGCATAAAAAAAAAACTTAAGCTCTACTCCTATATTAAAAAATACTACAATAAACAATACTATAAATAATTTATTAATCAATTCATTAATAAATTAATATAAAATTCTATCTAAAAATCAATTGATTCAGTAATCAATCTAAAATGATGCAGGAAAGAAACTAAATTTCTTTTTATCATCTTGAAGAAATTTTAGATTGAAATCATCAAATATATGATTAACTTTACTTTCTCGTCTTCTAATGATAATTATGACAATTTATGTTTTTAATACAAACGACACTAAAATTTCCGAAAAGTAAAAAAAAAAAAAAACATTATGACAATTTATGTTTTTAATACAAACGACACTAAAATTTCCCTAAAGTAAAAAAAAAAAAAAATCGAATACTTTTATAGTAAATTTTAATTTAAAAATAGGATAATCGATAACTAGAAAATCGTAGAATTTTAAAATCGAATAGTAATGCCGTACAACCGCATCTCCCTCTAGATCAGGGCTGTCCAAAAGGCGGCCCATCAAGCCATTTTGTGCGGTCCGCGAGGCTTTCACGATTTGTGATATAATATTACTTTTTAATATTTTTTTTTCCACTTTTATTTATTACTTCTTTAAGATATTAATAAAAAGAATCCTAAAATTAAATTATATTAACTTAATTAACTAATTGTTCTTAATTATTAGTAATTATTTAACGATCGACGAGCTATCAATGACATCACTTCTTTTTTCAAATTTTATTCTCTTGTAGAACAGTTTTTTGTAATGTACAAACAATTGGGAATGCAATTGATGTGAATATTTAGTGGCAGCCTTTCAACTTTGCTTTCTTTTTTATATGGCCTTCTCAATAAGCATTGTATGACTTTCAGCAAGATCTGAGTTTGACACCACTGCATTAGAGAATTAAAGATTCTCTCCTTCTGAAAAATGATTAAAAGTATGAATCAGTGATTCCATTGTGTTAAAAATTTATTTTAATAAACTTTTTTCTTGGAAATTACACACTAGAACAACATCCAGTTCTTTTGGAAACTCATCTGCAATATATCTAGTGACAATCTGTGCAATTTTTAGAAGGATTTTTACTGAATTGTAACATTTTCATATGAATACTGATTTTACATTTTGTAATTTAACAGTGTGATATTGAAATCCATTATTATTGAAAAAAAATTGTATCAAGTAAATTTTCATACTGTTATCTCAAAAGCTGTCATTGTTTATCCTTCAATGAGAGAAGTAGATAAAAAATCTGTAATGAACAGCAATATTATTATTATTATTTTATGGTACATCAATGTGGGCACGGAGTAACTCCGGGTCAAAGTGCTATGTCGGACACAAGTCAAGACATAGCTACTTGTGATGTTTAATGGTGTGCTAATTGTTTGTGTCAGTGCTGAGAAACTTTCTTACTATGTTGCATGTATTGAGTAATGATGCTTTTTGTAGTGTTATGTATATCTTGGGATGTAGATCTAAAGTTTTGAGGCTTTTGTATAGTGTGTGATGGATTACTCCTGTTGAGAAAATAATGATGGGTACTGTGACTACCTTTTGCATTCCCCAGAGACGTTTAATTTCTTGTGAGAGTTCTGTGTATTTGCTAACTTTTGGGTGAATGCATCCTGGATGTTGTGTGTGTCTGGTATTGAGATGTCTATAATGTAGGTAACTTTGTTTTGCTTGTCTATGAGAGTGATGTCTGGTCTGTTGTGGTGTATGGTTTTGTCTGTTAGGATTGTTCTGTCGTAATACATCTTGTGTGTTGAGTTTTCTAGGATTGTGTCTGGTATGTAATTGTAGTATGGTGTCAGTGTGTTCATTAATTTGTGTTTGGTTGCAAGCTTTTGGTGTATTATGTTTGCTACTTGGTTGTGTCTGTGCAGGTAATCTGTTTGTGCAAGTAGCTTGCAACCAGATGTAATGTGTTGAATTGTTTCGGGTGCTATGTGGCATTTCCTACATGTGTCATTTGTTAATGTGCTGTCTAAAATAATAATAATAATAATAATAATTATTATTATTCGCGTTATCTTTTAATCTAATTTTCATTTCTTTTTTTTTTTCTTATATACCTGCATCTATCATTTTCTCGTATCCATAGGTTTTTCGGGAATCCCGACGAAACGATGAATCAAGATTACACTGCATATAACAGCAAAGTACAGTATATATTATATAATAAAAAAAAATTGAAAATTATGCTTTTTTGACATCCACTGCTTAATGTTATCAATCGGTTATTGTTATCAAAATAGATTGATCCCAAAGTGATTCTAATAAGCGGCTTCTACTGTATATCTTATTTTATAAGTCTCGTTTTAATTATGTTGTCTGTGAACTGGATTTTGAAAAAAGGTGCAAAATTTTAGATCGCCGTTTTTTTAAAATCAGCCAGTTAATAAAATCAAAATGATTCGGACAGAAGTGATTTTATAAAGCGGCGGGCACCTGCATATATCAAAAATTGAAAATTTGTTTTCTGCTACTGTTCCAATTAAGTGAAAAGTTGCCCCAATTAAGTGTTTAAATTATGTATTAGTTTATTAGTTTGGTTTTTGTTCTTTGAGATTTGGCCCAATTATGTGGCTGCCCCAATTAACTGGTGTCCCAATTAAGCGGAATCCACTGTATTTATCAAATTAGGATTTCTGATAATATTTTTGGCAAATTTTTGATTATTTTAAAGTTTTAAGGCATTTACAGATGTTCTTCAAATAAATCATTAAAAAAAATTTGCTGCAGTCACAATTCATATTTATGATTGGTCATCAATTCTATTTTACAGTAATAAAAATAACAATTAGCCCATTTTAGTTTTAACCTGAATGTTGCAATTTTGAACTATAGTTCGATATGGTCAAGGTAGCTTACTCTTCCACTTCGAACTATAGTTCCTTGAAGTTAGAACATTTTTCTTTTATTGATATTTTTGTCAAAACGGGTTTAGTCACTATTATGGAAATTATGGATCAGTTTATACAAAATGATCCAAATTTTGATAGAAGTTCAAAGGCAAGACGAAGTGTCATGGATGCAATGTCTTGCTATTGATAATTGCTTGCTGAACAAAAGAGGAAAAGGCAAATGACATTAGATGATTCCTTAGCAAAAAACAGTGTCAAATGAAGAACTTCCTCATAAATTATTTACTCAAATATTTTTGATTTTCATAAATGATTTATGAATACAAATCAATATTAGCAAAAAAAAATGACTATAATTAATGTAGTACAATAGTAATAATACATGTTACAAAATAAAAAAAATAGTACGTATATTTTTTTATTCATTGTCCTGTTTCACTTATCCCATTATTTACGTGTTAAGATGACCTTGTTTAACGCTGTTTCTTTGGAACTGTACTACATTAATTTATTTTTTATTTTCACTTGCCAAATCGATTAACTCCATCAGTCACACAAAAATTGTAATAACAAAAACGATTACTCCAAGGATATACTATCTTATGCATTTTATATGTCGTTAGGTAAAAGCTACACCTGTAATAATACGTTCAACAATGTTTATTTGAATTTATTTTTTAAAGGGAATTTTAAAAAATAATGTATATTATTTTATCATTTTTCTCTACTTTTTGTTTTGTGGAGTTAATCGATTTGGCAAGTGAGCGGCTCATATATCATAAAGATAAGTACAGTCCGCCGACAAAAATAAGTTGTTACGATTCAGTATCTTTATAAATTTTCAGGCAGGATTTCGGGAATGTAAAATTCCTCATAATTTTTAACATTTGCGTTAAATCATTAGCTTTAAATGTCGGTTTATGAGAAATTAATGTAGAAAAATTATAAATTTCGTTATAACAATAAAACGCGATTGTAACGCAACAATCCTGTTTAACAAAATCGTCAATAATGTAAAGAAATTTTGGTGCGGTTATAGATACAGTAAGACCCCGCTTAACGTTGTTTCAATATAACGCGGTTTTTCGAGTTCTATATATTTTATTGATTCACTTTGACGCGGCTTTTCAAATCGTTATATTCATATAAATCCGAAATCGCACTAATTTGTTGCTTTGATACTCCTATGACGTCTCGCAATGCGTTTGATATCAGTTCAGTGCAATAAATACGAAAACCTGCTGCGGTCACAGTTCATATTTATGATCGTTCTTCAATGTTATTTTACAGTTAAAGTTTAGCCACTATTACGAAAATTATGGATCAGATTATTCAAAATGATCCAAATTTTGATAATGTTCAAAGGCAACATCAGTGCTGGATTAACCAATAAGCAAAGTAAGCACGTGCTTAGGGCATCAAGGGGAAGGGGGCACCACAGAAATTTTTCATATCCGAATTTATCATTTAAATTATTAAATTTATAGGCATTTTCAAAATTTAATGAAAATGAATAAGTTCTGTTTGTAAAGTGTTCTTTCGTGTCATCATGTTTAGCCTGCAAAATAAAGTACACTGTGCTAGCAGATTGGAAGCTATATAAATTTTTAACAATTCTAGACGCGTTTGAAACAGTATAAGTGGCGGGTACTAACTCATAAGTAGTTCTTAATTTAGTTGCCACCTGTCACTATTGTTAATTGCATGTGCATTCATAACCTCATTCTTGCTTTCAAAGTCTCAAACAGCCTCAAAGGTGCTTAATGACTATTCCAATAGCACAGGGGTCTCCAAACTTTTCGCCATGAGGGCCACATTGGGTACTTCAGCATCGTTCTGCGTAGTGGCATAGCTAGAAATTTTGGGCCCCAATGCAAATGTGGCCCAAGGGCCCTCATCAAAAAATATAAAACTTTAATAAATAATTTAAAATATATAGTATTCCTAGCTAATGCATCTTAATACAAATCCTCTTACTGTAAAATCTAAATAAAAGTAAAAAGAAAGTACATTTACTGAGATTATACTATTTATTCAAAAACTTTTTCAGCTATTTATGTGTATGCATCTTCTTAGTATATATACCATATACATTATGAATATAAAAAAGCATAATTTCTAACTAAACTGGGTATCAATTATTTAGTAGAGAGGCATTTTATTTAACCTATTATATTTGATGAGAAAACTTATATTAAAATTTATATTATTTAGATAATTTATTAATCTATAAATTATGATGTATGAATATACTGTTAATATGATGTACAATAGGATATACTGTATTTAAAATGGAATTTATAAAGAAATCATGAATCAAATCCAATTTCAATGATAAATAGTTTAATCATTTTCCAAAATGTGAATGTAAATTAATAATAAAAACTAAACATTAATTTCAAATGTACATATAATGTGCATACTTTATATATTGTTTGTGTGTGTGTGTGTGTGTGTGTGTGTGTGTGTGTGTGTGTGTGGTTTTTTACAAGAGCTTGTGTGTGTGTGTGTGTGTGTGTGTGTGTGTGTGTGTGTGTGTGTGTGTTCGTTGAATCAAAAACTTTACTCAAAAATAGACGAACAAAAAAAGAAGCTTTATTTGATATCTAGCGTGTACTACAACAACATGGATGCCTCATGCATTCCATCTCACTGACACCCTACATGGATGCCTCGTGCATTCCATCTCCCCAGGTTCAAAGTTCAAGTAACAAAAAAATGACTGAAAAAGAAGACGCACCCTGTCCAAAGGAAATCTGCTTCACAACCAAATTAAAACACAAAAAATATCGAACATATGTTTTATTATTAATTTCTAATATCAATCTATATGTTAAATTTATTTTAAAAATTTATTTTAACTTTGTAAATAAATTTAAAAATACAGTTTGCATTATCTCAAAATGTCAAAGTTTATATTGGAGGAAATTTAAAGTTCAGAAATTCTTTAAATAAATTATTATCCTTTTTCCTAGCGTTATATGTAATAAATAAAAAATAGATTTGTACAGGACTAAAAATATTTTACAATATAAAAACATAGATCTGTATATATTTTGTATATAAAACATACAAGGAAAGACAAGCACTAAAAGTAGGAAAAATATACTATTTTATTATTAGATATATACTACATATACTAATAATAACCTCAAACATTTGAGAAAACCAGATGAGGAGGGCCATAGAAGGCCAAAAATGTTACTGGAGGTTATTATTAGTATATGAAGTATATATCTAATAATAAAATAGTGTATTTTTCCTACTTTAAGTGTTTGTCATTCCTTGTATTCCTTGTATATGAAGCAACAGAACTGGCTAGTTTATAATACAAAACATATTTGTATTTAGATGTAATGCTAATATACTAGTATATCAAAAATATATGCAGTGGATTCTGCTTAATTGGGATACTGATTAATTGGGACAGCCGCGTAATTGGGCCAAATCTCAAAGAATGGAAACTAAACTACCGGTAATAAACTATTATATAATTTAAATGCTTAATTGAGACAACTTTTTGCTTAATTGGGATAGTAACAGAAAAGGAATTTTCAATTTTTGATATATTTTAGAGATTTTTCGAAAGTATGGCTACACATACATACACTAATCTTTGCCAAGATGTCAAGAAAGGATTTTTATACTCAAGTAAAATTGTTTTGCTGAATAAAATTAAAAGCCAGCCATTTAATACAAGCCATCGTAGATTTGCCAAAATAAATCAAAATCTACCATAGCGCATCTCCTACAACAAGAAAATCAACTGCATGAGGAGTAGGCATTACAGAAAGAAATTTCAGGAACATCTAAAAGAAAGCATAATGGAAAGGATCCAAAAATCAAAGAAGCATTAGATCAATGGTTTTCTATAGTTAGCGGGCGAGACGTGAGGCCCAGTGTTGAAGATGGAGATCGGTAAAAAACTAATAATTAGGTACGGTCCAGTGTTGAAGATGGAGATCAGTAAAAAACTAATAATTAGGTACAGCCCATATTGAAGACGGAGATCGGTAAAAAACTAATAATTAGGTACCTGTGTTAAAGAAGAAGTCAGAGGAGATTGGTAAAAGCTAATAATTAGGTACCTATTTTAATAAAGCATTAAAATAGATACGCATTAAAATAGGTAAATTACTATTTTTTTACCTACAAATTACATATTTTAGAATTTATTACTACTTCAGTTTTTTTACCTATTATTTATTTGCCTACGAATTACATATTTTATTTTAGTTTTTGCCTATTTATTTACCTATGAATTACATATTTTATTTTAGAATTTATTACTACATCTACACTATCAATACAATAACTAAGGATACAAGCACCACTAGCAGTTGAGAAAATAAATACTTTAATAAACTAACGTTTTCGACTAATTAAAGTCATCATCAGGCATTCTTACATTCATTCAGGCTAGTGGTGCTTGTATCCTTAGTTATTGAAGTAAGAGTATAAGCAGTTTATATTAAGTGAATATCATCTACACTACTTGTTGCTCTTTAACAAGTAACTTTATTTTACTTACAGCTCTCTACAGGATGAATTTCTTTATTCTAAAACGTTTTCGACCTTTCTTTGAGGTCCTCTTCAGTACTTCATTAAGATATTCTTTTTTGGAACTATTTTTAAATCTTTTAATTCTTTTAAAACATGGACTCTTGAAAATTACATCATCGATTTTTCTTTTTTAAAAAATTTTTTACTTATTTTTAATGTCAAGTCATCTGTGTAAACAATCTTTTTGTGCATTGCTTTTTTCATATATACAAACATTGGTCATGTGTTTCTTTGCACATGTCCGACGATTCGTATGCAGCTTTTATTACATTGTTATGTTATTTTTACATATTAAATTTCGCGCACCATCGCAATGACATTGGGAGGTCTTTTGGATCATTGTCATTAATAACGCTCGTGTTTAGCTTTCTTCTTTCCACCTCCAATGCTTCTGCTGTGCTAGCTTATATATGAAAAAAGCAATGCACAAAAAGATTGTTTACACAGATGACTTGACATTAAAAATACGTAAAAAATTTTTTAAAAAAGAAAAATCGATGACGTAATTTTTAAGAGTCTGTGTTCTAAAAGAATTAAAAGATTTAAAAATAGTTCCAAAAAAGAATATCTTAACGAAGTACTGAAGAGAACCTCAAAGAAAGGTCGAAAACGTTTTAGAATAAGGAAATTCATCCTGTAGAGAGCTGTAAGTAAAATAAAGTTATTTATTATTACTTTGTTTAATTGGAACAGCCACTTAATTGGGCCAAAATGCCTTAGTCCCAACGTGTCCCAAATAAGTGGAATCCACTATATTCTCTATTACTTTGATTTAAAATGAAAATATAAGAATAAATTCACAGAGTATGAAAAAGTAATAAATTTTTATCTTATATCTTGGATTTATTGATAATGAATTATATATCTGATAGTTTAACATAAATATTGTTATTCTTAATCTACAAAATCGATGATAATTTTTAAATGTATGAAGATAAAAAAATATCAATTTACAAAAAAAAAAAAGAAATTATAACTAACCAGTTGTACTATCTCTAGCTTCTGTTTGTAGCCTATCCAGATGATGTGAGAGACTACACAATCGAAGTGCCAGTAAATCTCTGAAAACAGCCATATCTACTGATAATCCACGAAGATGATTTGCAAAATAACTTTCTGGTAACACACCTTCTATTAAATATAACATAACCTAAAAATATTTATAAAATATAGTTATTTAATTATTTGATTAGTTTAAAAGCATATTTAAAATTAATAAATAATAAAATTACTTTAAGAGCATCTTCCTCCTGCCATTCCATAACTTCTAAAATAATTGCTGCTAACATATTAAATCCTTGACAGTAACCAACAGTTTTATTCCAACGTGCATATGCTAAAAGAACCCGTTTCAACAATGCTTGATTGTGTTCAGCATCATCTCCACTAAACATACTACATCCTGTTCTATGCAAATCCTGTAAATATAATCAATAAAATAAATTATTGTTATAATTTAATTATTTATTTCTCCATTCAAATCTGAAAATTTCAAGACTTTTCAGAATATAACTACAGTAATCCTTGATTTAAAACCATTTGTATTTATTATAGTGATGTAATTGGAAAGTTCTGTGACTGGTCAATGTAATTCATATGATTCTATGCACAATACTCTGATATATAAACATCATTCTTTTTGTGTGATTCCTGTAGTTTTATATTCATTAAGTTTATTACAATATAATAAAAAATATTTATTGCAAGCAATCTATAAATTTATGAAATTTCCAATATCTGATTTCATTGACTTATTGCTTCAAGGTTCAAACTGAAACCTATCAGAAGTCAAGGACTACCTGCATAAAATTTTTTATATTATTGATTAGCTACTTATGATCAGTAATGAATTAAGATAAAAAAACTGAGCAGTACAGCACTAGGCAGAAATAAATCCTTATTACACATAAAAACTGTTTTCAACTGTGAAAACATTTCTTTGTGTAATAAAGATTTATTTCTACCTAGCTAGTGCTGTACTACTCAGTTTTTTCTTTTATAACTGGCAGAATGTTTACAACCAAAGTATGAATTAAGATATTTAAGGTCCTAAATATATTTTGAGGACATAACTATAGTATTTTAACCTCTATATATATATATAAAGATATTCTTTAATTTTTATTTGTTCAGTGTATATAACTGTAATCTGTACATAATAATACAGACACTTCCTACTTATGATCATTTATTTGACTTATAATAATCTGATCTTATGATTGCCCTTACAATATTTTGAATTTAGCTATTTTCACAGCATATTGGCTTTACTGTTTTATTAAAAATTTAGTCAACCATTAACCCGTGGCAAAGCAATCACTTACCATCTTGGAGAATTCAGTCTTCCATTGCCTATTATTACTATTAAATTAATATAATTATTATTCATTTTCAACTTACAATTTTTTTAGCCTATAAAGGCATTATCAAAATATAACCCATCATAAATATTATAAAGGAGTATCTATATATTGCTTTTTAATTTTATATTTTCATACTTAATTTTGATATTCCTAATATATGGGAGACTTTTTAAAATCAAGTATATTTAGTTTAATGAATAATTAATTCACCATTCAATAAAATTTCAATACATATTCCTAAACAATATAGACAAACAGTCAAGCCTTAAAGCAGGAAATTTAATCATTAAAATCTTTTAATTCAAAAGTGCTTTTGACCTTGTAGTCATCTTAATTGAACATGGAAAAACATACAAACTTTTGAATTTAATTGTTAAAAAATTTTAATTTCCTGTTTTAAGGCTTTTCTGTTTCTTACTTACTTGTTAGTTATGATAAAGCAAAGAGATGATGTTAGATAAATGATCCTAAATATATGTTCAGTAAATATGTCTTTATATTTTATACAATATTATATAAGAAAAAAATTAAAGCAGGTAAAAAAATTAAATCAAATTTATTAATAAACAATAAATAGCATTGAGGAAAGTTAGATAATATACTGTTCAACAGCTTTACATATTTATTTATATTTATCATTTATATTTTTACTTTATTATTTATTATATTTTTATTTTATATTTATCATTTGACTTTTTTCATCATGCTTTTTCAATTTCTAACAAGCAGCATCTGTTACTATGGTAACTAAAGAATGTATCAACTGGACATGTATAATATAAATAAAATGCAATACATGAATAAGTTACAAAATTACTAGAATGTAGTTATAACAACACATAGTATAATGTAGATATAAAGATATAATGTAAATTTAACGTATATATATGCAAACATTAAATTAATGATAAAAAAAAGGAATTATTGGAAAGATAAAAATAAGTTTCAGTGGAAGCTAAAATGAAAAAAGCATAAAAAATATGTATGCTAAATATTATGATATTAAAAATACCATACAAATTACTATTTATTAATACAGTCAAGGAGAGAAAGAGAACCATAGCATTGGTATTGCTGCTGGAATAATTTTGTTAATGACACAATGATTTCTTGCCCATTTTATAATCTGAAATGTTTCTGCCAATCTAATCTCTTTGCTATGTAGGACATCTGCAAGTAACTTCACTTCATTCCAGTGAACAATTAATGTGGATTCTAAAAATTATTTTGGCTAGGGCTGTATTAAAATAGCATTACCTAGGTCTGTCTTATGTTCTTATAGTTTAGCATGTATGGAACTCAGAATGCTACCTATGTACTCTTCAAACCTACTATAATCTTTGGTAAAGACTGGAATACATATATATTTTTACAGGAACCTACTGACAATATATTTATAATTCCTAATAAGTTGGTAATTACTTCTTAATTTTCTTTTAATAAAATTTAAAGAAAGATCATATTCTATAGATTTTAATCTTAATGGCTGCTGTACTTAGGATTGTTGCAGGCTAAAAATGCTTTGGTGGAGTAAGCCTGGAGCAGCACTTTTACAAGGACGGTCATCATATAGTTTTTTTTAACAAAGTTCTTTGTATAACCATGCAATATAGCATATTTAAGTATAGTATTATACTCAACATTTAGTGTAATTTGTAATACAATAAATAAAAACCCATGTTAGGAGTGCTAAGAACACTGCTAGTAAGGATTCAGTGGGTCTTGGAATCAATTAATTCCTAAAATTCAATGAATCTTGAGACCAAGCATGAATCATAATTGGGGAATAAGTCAACTTTCTATACACTCCAAAATCAAAACTATTATTTAATATTTTAGTTAAGACATTTAGGAAATGTATAGAATTGTTAGATGCTTGGTCTAAGATCAAATTAAATCCTACAGTATTATCAGACAAGCTCTGACAAGGTGTTATCAGAATTGGTAAGTTCTGATGATTGATCTTCTTCCATCCATAAAATACATAAATTATCAAGATATCTGGTAAAAATTAAAATTCATGCTAGGAAGGAAGACAAAATTTGAATTTCTATGTACTGCAAAACTAACTCTACCATTATAGCCGCCATTGGCCCACCTATAGTTATCCAGTAGTTTGTTTAAAAAATGTACCTCTAAATTGAAAATAAGACTCCTTAAAGTTTTATTTCCTTAAATGAGCATCAAAAACAATAACTAATAAAACTTTAAGGAATCTTGCCCTTGCAAATACAATATTTGACTTCAGAATTCATCTTGCATATAATAATTCATTTTTCTAAAACATATATTAATGAAAATTTTCATCTATCTATGAGAGAAGTATATTATTCTCTTCAAATGTATATCTCCATAAATAGGGTATGCATAAAAAACTGGATATATTTGTAATAAATAGCTCATACCAATCAATTGAAATACATAAAAACAATTATATACAATGTGTGTGCAATTTTGCAAGGATTATAATATTGAGAAGTGTGCATAAATTGAGATTCATGTAAATTGAAATCATTTACTCCATAGAAATTAATGTGCTACAATTAGAATGATACTTACCCAAAATAAATTAAGTAAAAATTAATAAAATTTTTCATAAAAAACATAGAAATATGAACATAAAATGTAAGAAACAAAATAAAAATATAAAACTTATAATTTTATTCAATAGGGCATATACAGGTAGGCCTCATCTTACGATGTGATTCCATTCCAACATCTCTGTTGTAAGTCGATTCTGACGTATACCGAGGACTTTTTAATTCTTGATTTGTTTGATTTCTGTTTTAATATTTTCATAAATTAGATCTTTATTTAACTTAAAACGGCTAAACTTAAAGTTTTCCTCGTCTTCTTTTTTATGTTGAAATTTTTATCAGTAATATTATTTCTCTTATTGGACATGACAGTGTTATGACAAGATATAAAAACTGCAATGAGAGAAACAAACACTTCCAACTTCTAATTAGCAACTAACATGCCAAAGACTGTGATAAGTTAGAAATGGGTGAATCACACTAGTGACTATTACATATTGTTGAAAGGCTTTGCTTGCTGACTAATGGTGATGCTGTGATCTATATACAAAAGCTATGTGATATATGTATGTATATGCAGACAGAAAAATTGAATTAGAGAATTTTTAATAATAATTTTTAGCCATAGTAAATGTGAGTCATCATAAGAAGAGTCATTGTAAGTCAAGGATTACCTGTATTCATATAATTAAGAAACAAAAGCCAATCAAATAAACAAAATAGCAAGTGCATAAGTTCTAAAGATTGTGGATAAAGTTTGCATACAATGGGTGAGAGTTTTCTTAGTAGTAGCAATTTTTTAATATTGAGTCCTAATTCATATTTCAAATTTTTGTAAATTGAGATCATGCAAATCACGATTTTACTGTGTATATTTCAGCGTATCTATAAAATGAAAACAATATTAAAATAAATGAATATTTTTTGATGAAAAAAAGTTCATTTATTTACTACTGCTTTCTTATATTATTTGTAATATTTAAAAGCAAATAATTAAATTTTTATTTGAATCTATCAAACCAATACACTATTAACTGTTGTTTTGTTAATGATAGCTATTGCTTATTGTTCTTTGCAAAGTCGCAAATTTTAACGAAGATCAATACTATTAGTTATAAACTAATCCTAACGGTCTAACGACTCTGCAATCCAGAGTTTGGCCTGAGCTCAGGTCTTTTTATAAATTCTAACTTAAAAATAATTAACCTCAAAACAATCTAACAATAACTAATGTTAACTGGCAGAAACAGAGTTTGGTGGCTTCACTGTGAGTGTGTTGGTGACTTTCTGTGAGCTCCAAGCTATTTTCAAAACCAAGTTTTTTCTGCATAAAGGTACTTAATTTTGTTATATTCTGATAGATAACGTTTTTCTGATTCCATTGATATATATTGATTGCTAACTACGATGGAGAAGGTGGAAGTAAGTTAACTCGTAAACTAAAATACAATACATTAGATAATAAGAAAATAACGATAAATAATAAAGTGCATAACAAAATAAAATAGGACAGGTCAGAGTTAACTTCCTCATTTCTTAAATATTGAAGAGGGCTCGGTAGAGCCAAAAGTGCTTTATTTAATAAAAAGAGTTTTGATTTTCTGAAAACGTAGTTTTTCTTTTCCTGCTCGAAGCGCTTAATAAATTTTTATTATTCTTGTACAATTTTGAAATTTCTTATCACATTTCATTAAAAATTTTTTATTTAGTTATCATTTTTTTCAAAATAGGATAATGAATTATGTTTCTTTCTATTTTTACTTCTCTATATAATAAGAACTATAAAGAAATTACAACATGTTCATCATTCTACTTTTTAATGAGAATTGATTATGATTCAATGGTACATTTTACTTGGTCTAACAATGTGAGGAATAAAAGAATAAAATATTTTTATGTCTTATTCAGATTAGTGTCAGCATGATTTATTTTATATAGAAAAATTGTAGTTCTTAATATAAATTTTTTTAGATTAAACTTCAAGGGAAATACTCAAATTGAGTCTAATATGCTAAATTAATCTCTTGATATATTTTACAACAAAATTTTGGAAAATGGTAGATTACCTACTAGTGAAAGGCATGTTGTGTTGCATCTTTTAATAAATATATATACATACATTTTCCAGATCACAATGTAGTTTCTCTACATGTAGTCTAGAGGACATATTCATTAAAAAAAAAAAACCTGTTATTTAGTGTGATGCTGCATGATATATGCAACCCACATTCCACCAGCAGATAATCTACCACTTAGCCAAAATTTTAATAATTTGAAAGAATTTAGACTAATGTTAGTGCCATCTCATAATTAATAAATATATTAATGATTAAATCAAAGAATAGTGTCATTTATGAATTAAAGATTAAATTAGAACTTTTAAATTAATTTATCTGAAGAAAAATCTACTTCAATCCAGGATCAAACCCAGGAACCTTTGGATTATTGTCCAAAAATCATAATTGCTAGACCACCAAGGCTATATAGCAGATTAAATTAATATTAATATCTGAAAAGCCAGAATTACTTTTTTGATCATTGGACATCAGATTCCACCAATAGATCTATTCATGATTGGACTTTTTAGCCACAGGTCCTCAATGGTGCCATTCTTTTTGTAAATTTTTAACAATTGTAGTTCTTATTTCTTACAAATAATTAATCAAATATAGTTATAAAATAATCATATCAATAAAAATAATAAAATATATTTTACTTATTATTTTTATAATTAATCAAATATATAAACAAATTTCATCTGAAAAGGAAAAATTATACAGGTTATATTTGGGATAATTTTATACATTGAATTATTTTACTTTTCAGTTTTATAGTTTCATGAATATTTGACAAAAATTTTTTTGTTTGGAATATTGCCAATGTATTTTTATCACTGAAATTTCTAAGTGTTATAATCAATAAGATTAAAAATAGCCTATTAAATAAAAGCTTTATTTCTTATTGTCCTTTCTTATTAATTCTATATTAATTCCTCTATATTAATACAGATATTGATGTTTATTGAGGAAATAGAAAATAATGAATAGTAATTGCAATTGTAATATTAATTAAATTTTTAAATAAATAAAAAGTAATTAATTTTAATAAATAAAAAAATAATTAAGTTTATTTATTTTTTATATATTATAAATACACTGTTTTCATAATCAAAATATCACTTTATGTAATATTTAGATGTCTCATCTAGCTGTGTTCTACTAATATTATACACTGATGATTTATCCCACAATAAGTTAAATAAAAATTTATTCTCATCGTCTAAAATCTACATTCTTCTGTTTATATTTTATGAAGTAAAATTTCACAAATACAATCAATTTAATTAGTTAATGATAAAACAAAAACTTAATTAGCTTATCAGACTTTAAAAGAAAATTACTGAATTTTCTTTTAAAGTCCAATAAACTAGTTATTGATTCAGTTAATAATAACTATTATATAACTTCTTATAATATTTATTTTTATTCCTAAGAATTTTATTATGAAAAAATATGTTTTGTAATTTATTTCTTGAAACTTCATTATATTTGATGATGATATAGATTATTTAGTTGATTAAAGTTTGACTTTAAGAGTTAATTGGTTCTTGGATTGTACTCGTAAAGTAAGAACTTGTAAAGCAGGAATTTATTTCCCATAAACATAATGTTAAAACTGGATTCCATTTTCAACAATGAAATTTAACCATAATAAAATTAAGTAAAGGTTAACAAAATAACAGTTTATGATTAAATAGTGATTTATTTATAAAAAATTTTTTAATTTATTTTAATTTATATTTTAAAGAAATTAAAATAGATTTCAAAATCAAACATTTTAAAGAAATGAAAATAGATTTCAAAATCAAACAAATAATAATAAAAAATTATTTATGTCATATAAATATTAAAAGAATTTTTAATCATCATCGAATAGATGAATTTTTATGCAGACAAATAATACCTTAGGCATAAACCAAAAATGAAAATTATTTACCTAATGTGCCAGTGAAACTATGATGGCTGAGAAAGTGCTATTTCCACTTTCAGACTGCTTTTTTATCCAATTTCAGCTTTTTACAATCATATTGTATTTTATATTTATATTTGTAATTTGAAATGATGTATTTATAAATGTTTAGCTATTATTTATTGCAAATAATGTTTTATCTTCAATTTTGTTGTACTTCATATTTGAAAAAGAACTTATAAATCCAGGAACAGGAAGTCACAAACTGAGAAATATTTATATTACAATCATGTAATATATTTAATTTAGGGTTAAATTATATATATTCCATGATATTTTAAAAAGAACTTTTCTATTAATTTTCAATAATTAGTAGAAAAACCTACAGATATATTTTAAGCAAAAAAAATTTACTTTTGTTTTTTCTGCTAATTATTAAAAATTAATAGAAACATTCTTTCTTTTTTTTTGAAATATTTAACTATTTTAAAAATTTAATTAAAATTTATAACTGGGAAAAATATTTTTATTTAAATGGAAATCAGAAAAAAACATAATTTGTTATTAAGCTAAAAAATATTTTAAAATATTTTAGTTTTTAATTTAATTATTTTCATATCTTAATTTATTACTATAATGTTCTTTAAAAAATTATAATTATCAATTACTAAAATTGACATTTTATTAAAAGAATTTATTAGTTCTAAACATGTATATATAAATATTTATATTAGATGTTT
>AYEL01078765.1:0-11679 GCA_000484575.1 Olivierus martensii
GCTCTTCCGATCTAAGAATTTATTCTTTTTTTTTTTAACTAAACAGATTCTTTTTAAAAATAATGTTTTTGATGTGTATAACTATTTTTAAAAGTAATTTTAATCAATTAAATTAAAAATTGTAATTATCTAAAATTGATTTTCTATATATATTTTTTTGAACTGGCTTGATGATACTCATTTTGATTGAATAAATTGTATCAATTTTATTAACTAAAGTTAGATTTTAATCTTTATTAATAATTATTACATTTCATAAAATAATTAATGATGATAAAAATATATAAGAATAAAATAATTAATAATACTGAATGTTAAATTCATAAAAACTTATTTATTCTTTAAATTTCAAAATGAAACAAATGACATAATAAATAATCTCTGTTTGCATTTTTTTTATATATTTAATGTTTTGACCCTTCTTTATACATAAAATAAATGCTATCCATTACCTAGGAATTATTATTTTTTTATAAATGTTGAATAGTTTAAGCTAAAAACATTAAAATATAATAAATGATCTCTTTTATAGTGGTTTCTTCTATCTTTACTTTCATTTGGATAATAATACTGAACTGTTTTTATCAAGAAAAGTACCATGTTTTTAGATTCTAGATTTAGACTTTCTTGTTACTCAATACAATTTATTAAAAGTTTGTTTATTTTTGATTTAAAAACTTCTTAAGCTAAAAAACAAATAAATGTTTTGAAATTGAAAAATAAATGAATTATATATTTTAGAATGTAAAATGATATACAAATAGCCTATATCCTTTAAAATTGAAATCAAGAAGGAAATTTTATTAATTTTTTAATTCATTTCTATTACAGTTAAAATAACAAGATAATTATTTTAAATTGAAAATTAAAAATATTTAAGTTATGAAATTGATTATATAATTAAATCTTAAAAACATTTCTGCTGAATTTAAAATATAATAATTAAAATTTTTAAAAATTGTATTTCAAATTTTTTAAAGTCAGTTAATGAATTACATTGAATACCCATAGTGTGTCAAAAATTATTATCATTATTTCTCATACTTAATCAAGAAATATTTTAAGATATAAAATTTGCCTGATCAAAATTTTTTATTAAAAGTATTTTAGTAATTTTTGGAAATTGAATATTTTCATTCCTAAATGGTTATATGAATAAGATTTGTCTGTTTGTCATTATGATAACTCACAAAATATCCAGTTTGAATAAAATTCATATATGTTATTAGGATCCATTAGAGAACCAAGCTTATTGAAAATGATGTTATGGGATCAATATTATTTATGTAATAAGAGAAAAAGATATGCATATATATTATTGAGATCTTGTAGAAAATTAAACCAATTTAAATTGATTGATATTGGATCAGTCTGTCTATCAAAATAATATTTCATAAATATCTGATTGGAATGAAACTTTCATATATTATTAGTATTCACTAGAATAGAGAGTGGCAAACCTTTATAAGAGTGTATGCCAAAATTAACTAAATTTTTGTAAAAGTTGTATCATATGCCAATCTGAATGTTAATTTAACATACATATCATATAAACATCATACCCTTACTTAGGCTTGCCATATGTCCAGGATTGATCTGGACTGTCCTGGATTTCAATAGTTGTCCAGGATTTTGTCCAGGGCATTAAAATGTCCTGGATTTCAGATTTTCTTCATTCAAGTATCTGTCAACATTTTTTGATTAGCTCCATTGACTCTTTTATCGTGTTAAATAGCACTTGCACAGAATGTCACAGCCACAAATGTTGCATATGCACAATAAGATAAATCAGATGAGGGGCAAAGATTGACTAGACTTAAAGCATGACTGGACTAGACTTTGGCAATGATTCTCCAAAACCTGGACCCAGTCACGAAGAAAATGATGATTTTACTTTTGAAATTGTTTTTTAATGTTATTTGTACATTTTTCCTCTTATTTTAATAAAATAATTGAGTAAATATAATATGACTTTTCATTTCATTTGATGAACTATCATTAACAATATATATGATGGAATTAAGAAGAAGGAAAAAGAAAAGGTTGCCTGTATAAGCATCCTGGATTACATCCAGAAAATTATGGCAACTCTACCCTTATCCTTGTAAGAGGGTGAGCAAGAAGAAAAAAATAAAAGAAAGGAAAAAAAACACTCAAATGCTACAAGGAAAAAAAAGGAAAAAAAATCCCTTTCATGTCACTGTAATGTCAAACAATGACTTCTTGTCTGTGGAAAACTTGTTTCAGTCAATCACCAAAAGAAAGACTGATGATAAAAACATCCAGTGTCATGGCTGAAAATGCAGTGGATTCAGTACCAAAAGAGTGAACCATTTGCAATCCTTTTTAAAGAGACTCTTTCTGAAGATACAGCATTTTTAAGTTGGATTTCAAGCAATCATCTAAAAAAAGGACCCTAGATTCTCTTGCTAACATACCTCAGAAAAATCTGTATAGAGGTTCACAAACTTTTACAGAAGGGAAGAAAAAATATATGCAAGACCGTCTACCTTCCATTCCGCCTGTTCATCATCATTACTTTGCGTCTCCTTACTTCTGATAGTGCTGAAGACATCAGGCCACTGAATGGAGATGATAATGTTGACAATGAATAAACAAATTATGTAAATATAGTGTTGTTACTGCCTTGCTTATTTTTTTGTCATTCAAATCCTTTAACCTGTTTATATCACAAGTGATGTAACTCCATTTAAGCCCTTATACCAGGTCTATAACTGAACAAAAGTTATCAAAGTTGTCAATAAACATTAAAACAAACCTTTTCACACGAATATATAAAGAAACATATTTTAAAAATGTACTGCTAAATTTTCTATAGGAGTCCTAGTAAAACATTAAATATCTAAAAACAACAATAATGTGAGTTACACCACTTGAGCTTTAAAGGGCTCATATAATAATTTGATCTTACAATTGCCATATGATATTCTGAAGTTGGCTATTTTCACAGCATATTGACTACAAATACTTTGGCTGGATGGCTTCATAATAAAACAGTTACTTATCATTTTGGAGGAGCCTGGTTTAATTTCAGATATTTTATCATCTTATGAAAATATATTTTTCTTTCTTGAATACAATGAATAATTATAAACAATTCTTCCTGGATTCATGATGCTCATTATAACTGAGTTTCACTATTTTGTTCCTTTTACTATTGAATAAGTTTTATTATTATATATTAATTTTAATACACTGTATGTGTGAATACAAACACCTGTATTTTATTCACTTGTCAGCAACTCTGCTTCAGATTAGAAATGGATGTGAATATTCAGAGATAGATTCAGAGATAATTCTTATATATTGATGAAAATTATTATCATTGTTAGTTATTTTTGAATTACAATTTCTTCAACTTATGATTGAATTATCAAAACATAAGTAGAGGAGCACTTGCATAACATAAACAGTAAAATATGTGTGTCCTTATCAAAATAAAGAAGGTTCTATTCTTTGTTTTATATATTGTTTTAATTATATCTCATTTTATAATAATTAATTATTATTTCATGCCAGATGTATATCATGTTTAAGTTTTGTAAAATTCTCATTGTATTTTGTATAGTATGTTCTTTGTATATTCCATAACTAATAAGAAGTGTAAGCACTTGTATTTGAATCGAAGATTACTAAAAAAGATCATTTAAAGCTAGAACTATGCTATAGTCATCCCTTGATTTATATGATTTTGCTATTATATAATCAGATATGCATATTAAAATTTTAATAATAATTAATAGGTTTGTTACTACATGATATTTTAATTACACAAAATAAGTTTTATTTTTAAATAAAATGTTTTTACTAATATAAATACCAAAGAAAAATATATAGTGACAGAAATATCATCTATAATGTATATTTGTGTTCAATGCTAACAAATGTCAGAATATACAACAACCATTCCATAATAATTATCAATCCAAATTGTATAAAATAATATCTAATGCTATAATTGTTCCTGCCAAAATAAATAAATAGAAGACACATTTAAAATATCCTTATACTTTCAGTTTTAGCAGCAGTTTTACCAGTATATGATTACCTATTTTTTTCCACCAAATTTGCCAATTTTCCCTACACTGTTGCTTTTCAAGACAGTTTTACCTGTGTTTGATTAACTGTACATACTTAGCCAATTTATTCAGTTCTCCATACATATTTCATCTTTAAGAATAGGTTTTATTTGTATGCATCCTTCTTCCAAATTTCCAGTTCTGTATTATCCAAATATTAAACTTAAACAATAACTGCTTAATCTTATAAATCAATGTAAAAAACCAATTAATACAGCACTAATAAGCAGAAATCAGCATAAAAACAGTTCATTATGTGAAGTGTTTTCGGAAAATTCCATCTTCAGTAAATTTAAAACATCGTATATTATGGAATTCTGTTTTGTAATATACGATGTATAGTGCTGATGATGGAATTTTCTGAAAGCACTTCACATAACAAACTGTTTTATGTTGATTTCTGCTTATTAATTGGTTTTTTACATTAACTATCCAAATAATTCCAAAAAATCAATAATGAAGTTTTTGGATATTTTCTGAGATCCATAATTATAATTTTAACATAAAGTATAGTAAAATATAATTAACCTACAACTACATACTAACATGAAACAAAACTGTATCACAATGAAAACAATCAAACAAACACATTTTTGTCATTTGTTTGATTAAAACAGATGATCTGACAATTTTATTTGTTCTAATTTCATTCTTCAAGATTATACTATACATTGTTATATTTATCGACAATCATGCATAGATAAAATTGCTGCCAGTATCAAGCATGTATAGGTGCTTAAAATACCTATATGCTCTTTTCACTGAAACTGATTAGAAAGTATTCTGTACTGTTTTATAAAAATTTGTTACAGATTATATTTTTCTGTACTGAAAAATCTATAATATCTACAATAAATTTTATCCAAGCTTTCTATTAGCATATGTTCTACTTATAATTATCATAAATATTGAATAAAAGTAAATAATAAGCTAAATAAGTAAGATAATTATGTAAAGTTTCAAATTACTATCTCAAATATAAGTTTTTCTATAGAAATGAATTGTTTTAAAAAGATTAGTTTTGGATCACATTATAATTAATGTTGAGTCAGATTAATTAATGTCACTATGATAAGTGATAAAGTTTTTGAATTTTAGTAATTAAATAGGTATAATTAATATAAATGAAATTATTATAATTAATTTTCACTAGTGATGTTAAAAGTTTTGAATATTTGATTTAATTTTTAAAATTAATTAATTTGATACAAATTTAAAAATAGTATACTATATTTAAAATTTGTTTAATATTTCAGCTTTGGTTAACACTATCTGACCGACATATACAGACAAGAAAGATTGATTGGCGAACAACAAAACGATTTTGTTTTAATGAAAAAAGCAATCCAGATGATAACAAACTTGGTACACAAATAGTGAAAGTAAGTGAATATTTGTTTTTTATTTATTAAAAAATTATTTCTATATTTTATTTAATATCATTTGTTTTATAATGAAATATTTAATATTAATCATAAAGACAAAATATTATGAAAAATTAAATTATTTTTGATATTTGATATTTATAATTTTCATATTCATATGTAATTTACTATATTATAATTATTTTACAAAAAAAATTATATTTTACATATTAATAAAATAGAAGGTTAACTGATTTATTTATAAAAAACTCATATATATCCAACTAAAATTTTGTTAGTAAGGAATATTAATTTTAATAAATTTAGCCAAAAGAAATTAATAAAATATAATATTTTCAAATATTAATTGATATTCATTCAGTCTCAACTTAAATATAAAAACTGTAATGTAAATTATAAAATATAACAGTTTATTGAATAAAAGTAAACTATAAATCAAATAAATAAGATAAATTGTTTATTCAAAAACATTTTTGGCTATCCACATAGCCTCAGGTTACGATGGAATAAATAATTTATCTTACTTATTCAATATTTACAGTAAGATATTTACATTATTATAATAGTTTATTAAATTATTTATAATTTCATAAGTAGTTGTTATAAATGCTTAATTATATTAGGCTAATGTTGGAATACAAGGAATCACAAGCACTTGAAGAGGAAAAACACACTATTTTATTATTAGATATTATTATATAATTAGTATATGTAGTATATAATATACTTAGTATATGTAATGTACTATACTACATATACCAAGTGTTTTTTTCCAAACACACAATAATAATAAAATTGTGTTTTTTTCCTTGTATTCCTAGAAGCAGCAGAACTTGTTAGTTTATGACTAATGTTGGGATTTTAGGTATCAATGATACTCATTCAGCATTTAAAGATTACAGTGAAAAAAAAACACAGAGGAATTTAATTAACTATTACATAAAATGTAAAAAAATCAAAAATAAATTTGGTAATAAAAGTAATATAATAATTTAATATAATAAATAACAAAATTGTCTTAATTTGGATAATATACAATTCCTTAAGCAGCAGAAATCTTTTTAATTTATACAACTTAAAGGATATATATTATAAACAAAAGTTCAAACACATACAACTGCTTCAAAATTCAGTTATTCAAAAACGTAAACGACCAAAAAAGCACATCACCGCAGTATAAAAAGTTTTTTATTTTCAAAAACTAGCTAACGTTTTCGGTTTTACTAAACCATCATCAGGCATATAGTTCCAATTACAACAGAAATATAATAGAATAGAACAGGTGTTACTATGGTAACCACAGAATACGAGATTATCAATAAAAATACAATTCAAAAATCTTCTCAGTTCCAATAACCAATTTAACACATTGCATTAATTACACTAAGAACAATAAACATTACTAAAATAAAAAATTTAAACAATCCATTTATATTACTATGTAAATTGATTTTATATTTAGATTAGAGCAAACTTTGTTTAACAGAAATCAAGGATAAGAAAACTCTGTGATCCATATTATATTACATTCATATTATGATGATATCTGTTTTCAAAATTCAATAAACATCATTTCACTTTAATACAATGTATTTCTTTAAGTTTTACTTATTTATTTAGTATTAAAAATGATATCAATATAATATATATCAAAAACGTAAACGACCAAAAAAGCACATTATCGCAGTATAAAAAGTTTTTTTATTTTCAAAAACTAGCTAACGTTTTCGGTTTTACTAAACCATCATCAGGCATATAGTTCCAATTACAACAGAAATATAATAGAATAGAACAGGTGTTACTATGGTAACCACAGAATACAAGAATATCAATAAAAATACAATTCAAAAATCTTCGCAGTTCCGATAACCAATTTAACATATTGCATTAATTACACTAAGAACAATAAACATTTTATGTATTACAAAAACATAAAATATCATTAAGAATTAAAATAATCAATTACAATAAAAATAAAATTAAAATAAAAAGCAATTGAGCCTAGTAAAGCAGGCAGTCCATTATAATTTTTTACTTCTTAACGTCATTCAAGGTTTATTAAGTAGTTATTGGCTAACACGCTCTCTATATAAGGCATACTTCCACACTTCTGAAGGCTCCCATGCAAGTCTATTGTTTATCAAATCTTCTTTTGTTCTTCTCCTAATAATTTCAAGGGATTCGGTTATTACCGGTTGTGTGCGGCGGGGAACGTTTCTAATTATCTTGGCCTCATCCCAAAGTATACTGATGTTTTTACTATACGCTTCTTGTGCAAGAGCGGTTGAAGTTCTCGCTTGCTCTATGTCCTTTTTATGCTCTTCCAATCTTTTACTTAGTTTTCTACTAGTTACACCGACATATGCCAATCTTCTATTGGACTCTAAATCTTCAACGGGAATTCTGTATACCCTTTCTGCTCCATTTTTTTAGGCGGGTCCTTCTCATTCCTGAGCGCGTTGAAGACAGTGGTGGACCTTTCTGGCGCTAATCTTTTATTACTACTCTTAGCCACCTTCTTTATGACATTCAAGTTTTTCAGGTGAAATGGTATTGGTAAAAATCTTTCCCCGACATTTTCATTGGATTTTACTATCTCGTCTTTATGCCTTACTGAATTATTAACTTGCTTAAAAATACGTGACAGGAATGCTCCTAAGTAACCATGTTGTAGTTCTATATCCTTTATGTACCGCAGTTCTTTCAGTAAATCATCACTCTCCTTGCAGTATATTAACGCCCTCCTGTATAGACTACGAAATGCCGCTCTCTTATAACTGATTGAATCGTTCGACCAATATGGGATGAGGATAGGTCTGTATGTGGATTTTCTGAATACTGATGTTTTAAAAGCCTTGCCCTTCTACCTGCAAATAGATGTCTAAAAAATGAATCTCCGTCCTACTCACCTATTCCTTTTTTAGGGTTAGTCCATACTGGTTTAACGTGAACTTCTCCACCAATCTGTCTACCTCAGACCCATCTCTCCAAATTACAAGAAGATCATCCACGTACCTTACATAGAACTTAATTACGGGTTAGAACTGCGGGAGTACATCGTTCTCCACCGACCTTAAGAGTATTTCCGCCAAGGTACCAGCTATGGGACTTCCTATCGGTACACCTGTTAATTGCTTGTATATCTTGCCTCTAAAGATGAAATACGACCCATAGCAAATGATGTAAGCTACCTCTCTCAATAGACTTGAATCTCTTTGGTCGAATGTTCCCCGCCGCACACAACCGGTAATAACCGAATCCCTTGAAATTATTAGAAGAACAAAAGAAGATTTGATAAACGATAGGCTTGCATGGGAACCTTCAGAAGTGTGGAAGTATGCCTTATATAGAGAGCGTGTTAGCCAATAACTACTTAATAAACCTTGAATGATGTTAAGAAGTAAAAAATTATAATGGACTGCCTGCTTTACTAGGCTCAATTGCTTTTTATTTTAATTTTATTTTTATTGTAATTGATTAATTTAATTCTTAATGATATTTTATGTTTTTGTAATACGTAAAATGTTTATTGTTCTTAGTGTAATTAATGCAATGTGTTAAATTGGTTATCGGAACTGCGAAGATTTTTGAATTGTATTTTTATTGATAATCTTGTATTCTGTGGTTACCATAGTAACACCTGTTCTATTCTATTATGTTTCCGTTGTAATTGAAACTATATGCCTGATGATGGTTTAGTAAAACCGAAAACGTTAGCTAGTTTTTGAAAATAAAAAAACTTTTTATACTGCGGTAATGTGCTTTTTTGGTCGTTTACGTTTTTGAATAACTGAATTTTGAATCAGTTGTATGTGTTTGAACTTTTGTTTATACAATGGAGCAGAGCCAGCTGGTAAGAACGGAAGTGTTTAGAGACTGTTTGAGAAAAGGTGTTAAGAAGGTAAAAGCAGAAGAAACTTTAACGTTCTTGAAGCAATGTAAAATCAATGGCGTACTTCTGACTTCTATTTATAAAATCATGTTGCCTGTTAAATCAAGGCGAATGCTTCTTAAAACCAAGCAAATCTGTCTTAAGGTTGCAATTTCAGATGCTAAGAGAAGGTACTATAACCTTAAGAACCAATATAAAGAATCTTCTAATGAGTGTAGAGAGATGGAAGGGGACGAACAATTAGCCAAGGTGCAGCAAACATTGTTTACTTTGAAAGAGCGCCTAAGGAAACGTTATATCAAAAAGATCAAATGGATCTTTAGACAGCAACTTAAAGGGGCTAGCAGGTGCACCTTTAGAATGGACCAGGTTCTAACGGTTATAGGGAATATAGAAATCCCACCATATGCTAAAAGAATTATAGAGAAAGGTCCTGCGTATGCCATATTAAGGCAGACCTCAGTGGCAGATGATATCCCGGTCTTTGAGGAGATTATTAGAGATCAAGAGGATTTCGAGAAAGAAAACTTAAGGTGGACATTTTTAAACCAGAAATTAGCTAGAGGAGACACGCGAAGAAAGGTGAAAGCAATGGAGGATACTGTAGCGGTTAAGAGAACTCTTAAGTGGCTAAAGGAGAATGAGTACCCTATTACGAGAGAGGATAAAACCAAAAAAATGGTGCTTTTAGAGAGGGATGTCTATGATAATTTCCTCCTAGAATACATACAAGATACAGGACTGGAGGAGCTGCAACGAGATTCGACAGAGAAAATAGCTGCAACAGTAGAAAGACTTGTTAAGCATACTCGTTTCCCGAGAATATGGAATGTTTGCAAACAAACTACACCTACGTGCCCAAGACTTTTTTCGTTCATAAAAACACATAAAACACCTGTCCAAGTGAGACCCATTGTGGAAAAGAGGCTTGCCCCGACATATTTTCTTGAAAAGACATTAGCCAAATGGTGCAACGGCATTTTGGGAAGCACACAAAGCTCAACGCCAGATACCAACACCATCCTAGAGAGGCTAAAGGAAGTGAAACTAGACCATGGAGACATCTTCACCACCTATGATTATGAGGCTCTCTATCCTTCATTTAGAATTGAACCGATCTGCTTGAATTTTTATAGATTTTTACTGGAACACGTCCCGCAAGACCAAAGATATCCGAGTCTGTTGAGAGAGGTAGCTTACATCATTTGCTATGGGTCGTATTTCACTCTTAGAGGCAAGATGTACAAGCAATTAACAGGTGTACCGATAGGAAGTCCCATAGCTGGTACCTTGGCGGAAATACTCTTAAGGTCGGTGGAGAACGATGTACTCCCGCAGTTCTAACCCGTAATTAAGTTCTATGTAAGGTACGTGGATGATCTTCTTGTAATTTGGAGAGATGGGTCTGAGGTAGACAGATTGGTGGAGAAGTTCACGTTAAACCAGTATGGACTAACCCTAAAAAAGGAATAGGTGAGTAGGACGGAGATTCATTTTTTAGACATCTATTTGCAGGTAGAAGGGCAAGGCTTTAGAACATCAGTATTCAGAAAATCCACGTACAGACCTATCCTCATCCCGTATTGGTCGAACGATTCAATCGGTTATAAGAGAGCGGCATTTCGTAGTCTATACAGGAGGGCGTTAATATACTGCAAGGAGAGTGATGATTTACTGAAAGAACTGCGGTACATAAAGGATATAGGACTATAACATGGTTACTCAGGAGCATTCCTGTCACGTATTTTTAAGCAAGTTAGTAACTCAGTAAGGCATAAAGACGAGATAGTAAAATCCAATGAAAATGTCGGGGAAAGATTTTTACCAATACCATATCACCTGAAAAACTTGAATGTCATAAAGAAGGTGGCTAAGAATAGTAATAAAAGATTAGCGCCAGAAAGGTCCACCACTGTCTTCAACGCGCTCAGGAATGAGAAGGACCTACCTAAAAGAACGGAGCAGAAAGGGGTATACAGAATTCCCGTTGACGATTTAGAGTCCAATAGAAGATTGGCATATGTAGGTGTAACTAGTAGAAAACTAAGTAAAAGATTGGAAGAGCATAAAAAGGACATAGAGCAAGCGAGAACTTCAACCGCTCTTGCACAAGAAGCGTATAGTAAAAACATCAGTATACTTTGGGATGAGGCCAAGATAATTAGAAACGTTCCCCGCCGCACACAACCGGTAATAACCGAATCCCTTGAAATTATTAGGAGAAGAACAAAAGAAGATTTGATAAACGATAGGCTTGCATGGGAGCCTTCAGAAGTGTGGAAGTATGCCTTATATAGAGAGC
>AYEL01078769.1:0-22488 GCA_000484575.1 Olivierus martensii
TGAATAAAAATAATTGAAAGTGATAAATAAATTTTTAAATACATTTAGTAAAGTTTTTACGGAAGGGAGAATGGGTGTTCCGAAGTGAATGAGGCATTTAACTGCATAATTGTACGTAATCAGATATCAGGTTTAAGGAACGTGACCGTGATCTTTATAACAGAGTAGATTGCCAAATAACTTAGTTTAGAAAAGTAGCTGACATAGTAAGAAAGATTGAACACCACTGAAATATGACGATAATCGGAAATTTTTCCATTTCAGATTGTAATAAGAAGGAATATGAATAAAGTATATATAATGTCAGAATCAACACAATTCTCTAAATTTTATAGAGTTTGAATGAAATTTATCTTTCGTTCTGGTCCATCTAGAGAAGACTTTATAAATATTGGTATGAGATTTATGTTTGCTGTTAGGCACTAAGTCTTACTTAATTACCATTTTTAAAGACGTTCACATATATATACACTATATTTCTTATTAGGTTAGATTTCCTTACAAAATATAAGCTAATTTGTTAATTTTCTACAGCTGTGATTATGAATCATTTTCATCAGTCGTATGACCACTCAGTGAATCAGTCGCTTAAAATTTTGAAGGCTCTGTTTCAAATCTAACTCTCACCATTTAGTTTCCTAAAAGACATAATTCAACGAAACTTCACCTAAATCAAAAGCAATCGAACGTGCAAAACCTATTCTTGTTTTAAACGCAAAATACCAGAAACGACGAACAGCAAAATATATTTAATATTATGCAGATTGTGAGCAGAATAAATTGATTATATGTACAGTATATAAAAACATCTAACAGGTATAGCTTTGCAAAGCTTTTTGTATTATATAAGATTCGTGATTTTTTAAAAACTTTCTACACGCAACGAAGTTCGTAAAATATGAAACTAATTGCAATATTACTACAAACAATAGAATCATTTATTTTATTTTCGAGAATCATTTCGCAAAGTAATATGGTTATTTTTTAAATATTTTAAAATATACCGAAATTACTTTGATCACTGTGGAAAATAATTATCTTTTCCAATTCAATAAGGGTTAATACAAATCAGTTTTTTCTTAAGTTTGGTTTGATTTGGTTAAGCCTCCATATCGCACCAAAGATATTCTGTACCTTTAATATTTTAAGAAATTGACTTATGGATCATGTCAGTTGTTTCTCGCAAGTCAGCCCCGACGGACAGCGCGCTACCGACTCGGCTACTTGGCGTTCTGAGCTGTTGTCACATTTTTTATTATATATAACAGCTATGAAAACTTTGAATCATTTTTTTCGGAATTGGCTGAATAGGCTGCACTAATATTTTATCATATTAAGACATGAAGCACCCCACAAAGTTTGATTCCAAAGTTCATTTCCCAGACCGCTCCCTCTCCTTGTAAGTGACGTCATATTTCCATGCTCACCACAGTCGCCTACATCACTGGAAAGATCAAACGACAGGTATAGTTGGATAATCGAGCTGAACTGAAAACACTGAAGACATTAGACAACTGATGGAAGCGCATCAATCTTCCAACCTAACCATCCATTCGATAAATCTATCCGGGTAAACACATACTCCTTTATTAAAATTTAATAGAAAAATTCAAATCGGTGCTATTCAAACCGGAACTATTTCGTAATTATATTTATAATAAGTGTTCAATATTAACTCATTGAAAGTCACACACAGGAAAATTTTATTTGAAAGTTCTCAATTTTAATAATTAAAAAATTTCTTTCAAAATGTAATAATAAACTGGATGACAGGGCTGTTCAACCCGAGCAACTTTTAATCGATCTCTTGTTTATCCCTTCGAAGTTGGTTCCTCTTTATAAATTTAATTAAAAGTGAAAACATAATTTATATCTCATTATTTTGTATTATTTTTTATTTCTCTTTAAGTGCATTGCTATTGTTTATTTTTTCTTTTGGTATTTTTTGTGAAATTACTAAATTTCTTATCATTTAGAAGTATTTGCATAAAAAGTTTCAAATATTAGCTGATATTGTTTAAAAAATTCTGTCGTGTTCCGGATCGACATATTTGTCAGAATCCGCTTTATTAAATATGAACATCAAAAAATATCAGGAAACCAAATTACAAATAATCGTTTGGATGATTGTCTGCGATTGGTCACTTCTTCATAACAACCTGATGATGAAAATATTTCGAGCTCTAAACAATGCCAAATTTCATATTGACTTTCGTTTTAATCAACCAGCATTTCCTGTAATATATGAGTTTGTAATCAATCTGTTTTTTTTTTCTAACTTTGGTTGTCTAAAATAGATAAATAAATATTTTTTTATTAAATATATTTTGTTTTGTTTGCTGAATAAAAATAATTGAAAGTGATAAATAAATTTTTAAATACATTTAATAAAGTTTTTAGGGATGGGAGAATGGGTGTTCCGAAGTGAATGAGGCATTTAACTGCATAATTGTACGTAATCAGATATCAGGTTTAAGGAACGTGACCGTGATCTTTATAACAGAGTAGATTGCCAAATAACTTAGTTTAGAAAAGTAGCTCACATAGTAAGAAAAGATTGAACACCACTGAAATATGACGATAATCGGAAATTTTTCCATTTCAGATTGTAATAAGAAGGAATATGAATAAAGTATATATAATGTCAGAATCAACACAATTCTCTAAATTTTATAGAGTTTGAATGAAATTTATCTTTCGTTCTGGTCCATCTAGAGAAGACTTTATAAATATTGGTATGAGATTTATGTTTGCTGTTAGGCACTAAGTCTTATTTAATTACCATTTTTAAAGACGTTCACATATATATACACTATATTTCTTGTTAGGTTAGATTTCCTTACAAAATATAAGCTAATTTGTTAATTTTCTACAGCTGTGATTATGAATCATTTTCATCAGTCGTATGACCACTCAGTGAATCAGTCGCTTAAAATTTTGAAGGCTCTGTTTCAAATCTAACTCTCACCATTTAGTTTCCTAAAAGACATAATTCAACGAAACTTCACCTAAATCAAAAGCAATCGAACGTGCAAAACCTATTCTTGTTTTAAACGCAAAATACCAGAAACGACGAACAGCAAAATATATTTAATATTATGCAGATTGTGAGCAGAATAAATTGATTATATGTACAGTATATAAAAACATCTAACAGGTATAGCTTTGCAAAGCTTTTTGTATTATATAAGATTCGTGATTTTTTAAAAACTTTCTACACGCAACGAAGTTCGTAAAATATGAAACTAATTGCAATATTACTACCAACAATAGAATCATTTATTTTATTTTCGAAAATCATTTCGCAAAGTAATATAGTTATTTTTTAAATATTTTAAAATATACCGAAATTACTTTGATCACTCTGGAAAATAATTATCTTTTCCAATTCAACAAGGGTTAATACAAATCAGTTTTTTCTTTAAGTTTGGTTTGATTTGGTTAAGCCTCCATATCGCACCAAGGATATTCTGTACCTTTAATATTTTAAGAAATTGACTTATGGATCATGTCAGTTGTTTCTGAAAAAAAAATATTTTCATGATATTGAAATTTATTTCGGAATAGGATGTTTGGATTAGGAATAACAGAGTTTCTTTCCATTTCAGATTGAAATAAAATGGAATATCAAAAAAGAATATACAATTGTATGATTCAAGACAATTTTATATATTTTGAATGAAATTTTCTTTTATTTGGTCCATCTAGAGAAGAAGACTGTTGATGAAGATTGATATTGGATTTATGTTTATTGTTCGGCAAAATATCTCAGCTAATATTGATTCTTTATATAGAAATTCACATATATACTCTGCTTCTTATTAGGCGAGATTTTCATTCAATATATATTCTATTTGTTAATGTTCTAGAACTATTATTGTGAATCATTTTTATCGGCGTAATATGATTGCGTAATAAGACAGTTGCTTACCACCATGAAGGATTAATACAATCTGAGTTCAGCACTTTCACTTTTTCGAAACGGTTCCTCATCCGTTTGCTAAATTTTTTCTTCGATCTTCTTGTTGACACATCACCGTGATGTGTTAACAATGACACCGTGAGACTCTCTATGGCAGATCTTCAAAATATCCTGTATGGAATCGGCTGGATTGACCGCTTACAATGAAATGAATTTTCATGTAATATAAAGAAAATAATAAAGCGTAAAAATAATTTAAATTTAGGTATTTATTAAATGCAAAAGGGGAATTTATAAGCGTAAATATTTGAGTAAAACTCTAACTTAGCTAAATTGTATATTTCCTACTATGAAAATTATGTTAATCTAAAAATTATAAAATTGAATACAGTAGTCATTTTTTATTCCTTCTTCATTATTATAAAAAATATATACAAGTTTCTTACTCTTTACGAAAATTCGCTTAGCGTTTTTTGTCTTTTACATAATACCTACATTATTAGAACCTGCTTTTTGCTAACTGAAAGGAATATTCAAAGAATTTTCGGTTTTACAAAAAAGTCATCCAATGACCGCGTAGTAATACAACTTATTATGCTAAAGATCCAAGTTCAATTTCGAATCTTACACCTCCTGTTTTCCTGAGGGATCCATTTCCCGGCCGATGAACTTCATCTTTCAACATTCCTATCATGCGTATTGATTAGTATGTGATGGTTTCTAAACGTCGCTGCTCCAGATACACTATATGCACGATGACCATACGTCCTTTATTTAAAAGGGCAGTCCTTTACTTCATTACTCTGTCCTTTAGACTTTTTTTCGAAAATGACCATTTTGTACTTTATTTTGCGAATTGAATACCGGTATGCAATAGACCGTCCACAGAAACAAGTACTGTAATTTTCAGTGACTACTCTGTCCTTTAGACTTTTTTTCGAAAATGACCATTATGTACTTTATTTTGTGAATTGAATACCGGTATGCAATAGACCGTCCACAGAAACAAGTACTGTAATTTTCAGTGACAGGTTTATATCACCTGTGAAAAGACCAAAGTATGATGACAACATGACAAACCTTGCCAACGTAGGTAGGTTGGAATTTTTAAATATTTCACCGGCAAACATATATCATTTAAAAACATTTTAAAAATCGTCGAATTTTGCTTTTCTCTCCGTGGATCTAATGCCCCCACTGAATGGGTATTTCTGTTATTGAATAATATGTAGACCACTGGGAAAACTCAGTTAAAAGTCGAATCATTGGAAGCATATATTTATACCAAATTCAACTTCGACATGACGTTTATAAATATTTATGAATTCAAACAATTTCTGATTTTTCCTTTGTTTTCTCTAAAAAACACCATACATATATTCCATGTGCGATATGGAGGCTGAACTGAAAACATAAGTGGCATTTTAATGTAACTTCGTCGTCCATACATCATTTTTGCTTTATATAGGCTACGTATTTATTATATTATCTGCTTTTAATATACGCTATATTTCTGCTTTATCTGTTATTTATATGATTTGATAGGTTATTTTTTGGTTCTGGAAACGTTTAGAAATTTTGTCCATGTAAATTAAATAATTTAATTGGTTCTTCCCTTTACGCCATTTTCACTTTACAAATTTTTCATTGGAACACAACTTTCGTAAAGCGGGAGTAATCTATATCGCCATTTACCAATCACGTGTAACATATTGATTTTTGTATTCATCTCCAAACTGACAAAATGTTTGAATGGATAGGTTATCTGCTGATTGGCATTATGTTTTTTCATAATATTCAAGGTAAAGTAAATTAATTTCGTTTTGTTTAAATTAATTTCTAAGAATCAATGTCCACAGAAAATAGTTAACAAAAACTGACGGCCTAATACGAGTAAAAGAAAATTTTTTTTCCATCCTTCCATCGATAATTTATCATAATTATTATTATATAGTATCTAACTATGGCAAATATTAAGTTAATTATAAAAATAAGTCTCCAAAGTATCAGTCAAATAAAACTTAGCTACCAAGTTAAATTTGATTTTCTTTTAAGAAATTCATTAATTATTTATTGTAATATTTTAATTTTCTAAATTCTCTTAGTAGATTTTCAATTCGGTTTTGGATGCTATTCAGACTTTTTATATCTGCTCTCAAATTAATACAAATATAAAAT
This sequence comes from Olivierus martensii, assembly GCA_000484575.1. Lineage (NCBI taxonomy): Eukaryota > Metazoa > Arthropoda > Arachnida > Scorpiones > Buthidae > Olivierus > Olivierus martensii. The sequence continues at coordinate 6,101 of AYEL01078769.1, forward strand.
ATAACTGTGTTAATAATATATTATTAACTTAATTCATTCAGGAGAAAAGAATAAAAGCTACATTTGGAGGATCGCCGGATTAAATGTAATGTATTATTACTGCGAGTTATTTTATTTAATTTTTAGGATACTGATATGTTCTAATTGAAAAATATTGATGAATCAGGATCCTAAACTAATGCAACTTGACAGCACCGGTCAAAAAATTATCAAATGCCGACAATATGAAGTCTTGAAAATACTTCAAGATAAATTGGATTTCAGGTATTTCTTTTATTTTAAAAATATTTAATATTAAGGCACTTTTCAGCAATGTGATTAATAATAGTTATACTCACATTTCCACTTTTCTATTCAATATGTAATTTTTATAGAATAAAAAATCTAATACTTAAAGACTAGGTTTCTGCGTTTATGGATGAAATAAACTGCTTCAAAGATCCATTTCTATTCACATAAAATTTAATAATTAATTTAAATACAACCAAGCACATTTGGACGTATGTTCATCGTCAGTGTAATAGAAATGAAATCAAAGAATATTCAAAAAACATTTGAATTTAACAACTTACCATGCATTAAGATATTCAATATAACATTAATAAATAAGTACACACTAAAAATAATACATTTCAAATATATATATTGTATAATACAAAGTAAAATAATTAAAAAACATTAATTAATAACTGCAAATTAAATGAAGGATGAGATAAATTTCAGCGCAGATCTTTACGAAACTATTATCAGTTTTATTTGTTATATGTTCTTTGGTTCCTGTTAAAAATTTACCATTCTTTTAAATCTATGAGTATGTTATACAGCTATATACTGATGATTTTAACATTATTCCATATGACTTTTGTAGCAGGCGTTGCTGTAAGTTAGCCAAGGGCATTTTTACAAGTATAGCACTTACATCATGTTTATGCTCTTGCGTACGTTTTCGTAAAGGATATTTTGTTTGCTTGATGTAATAATGTTTGAAATTGGACTACATATCTTTTACTGAAATAGAGTATATATTTTTGCAGTATTAGGTCTCTGTTTATCGTGATGTAATAAAGAAAACAAACTACATTCCTATGTGTGGTTATCTTTTATCTCAATGTATTTCTCTATAATGTATATGCTTGATGATGGTAGTAATGTTACATATAACATTGGATACTTTTGATTTATTAATGAAAGGAATATATCGCAATAATAATATATAGCATATCTAATTATCAAAATTAAAAATTAATGAATTAATTTAGAATGTAGAGATATATAGGCCTATATGCTTTATTAATTCTCAAAATACAATTTATACCTGGCTTTTCTGCTTTAGAAATCATTCTGATTTTTGAATTGATTATCATAAGCAATCTAATGATTTCTTGATAATTATTTTTCTTATATATATATTTTTTCAACCTGATTTTACACCGCTTTCCAGACTGTTTATTAAGTTGGTGGGGCATTTCGATGCTATCATGATTCACGACCCGTCCACAATCGTGGTGGAGTCACTCATCAGGTGATGAATCGGGTTTTAACGAGCCAGGTCCAGATCAGAATTGTAAAAAATTGGACACGTAGGAAAGGGGAACTGGGCCCGTATTTATCAGGGTGAAATAGCAGCATGCTTCCAACGCAGTCATCTTGCCCATTTTGCTTATTTGTCAACGGATGAGGCTATTTTCCATTCTATCAGAACATGTGACGGGGAGAAAGAAGTCCTTTCACAGGCTACCCATCCCAGTGGAGGGGTCAGCTAGATGGTGTAGAACGGGGATCGATGGACCGTGCCTGGACCCCATGATAAACATTTTCAAGGGGTGGGACCTGACACTCCAACTTGCGTCCTCCAGAGAAGAAAGCAGAAGCGTTTCATCCGGCCAAATCCTGCCCATCATATTTTTTGCTGCTTGATCTAATATACTTATTATAATTATTTACCTATTTTCATAGATACCACAACTTTTTTATATATTTATATATAATTCGAGATCCATATTTCACTCAGAAAATTTCATTTGCCATTTTAGGTACGAACTAGTACAACCTATACCAAGCAGTTTTGGAAGAAAAGAAAAAAACGGTACATGGACTGGAATGGCTGGTCAGGTGGCATCAAACGTTCGTATAAATTTTTTTATAAATCCTCTCATGTTAGTTAATAATATATTAAACTTTTTCGTGCTGAAATTTTATGAATGCTTACAAAATATAAAGTCGGCCGGATGGCCGCGTGGTAAAGCTTTGGCTTACCACCCTGGAGGATCCGGGTTCAAATCCGGGTCCCACACCTCCAGTTTTTCCGGGCCCGGCCCGTTGAACCCCATCCTTCAACCATCCGGTTGACCCCATTACGGGTGTTGGCCAGCCTGTGATGGGCTCTACAAGTGGCCGTCGCCAGATAGAGTATATCCAATGAGGATATGGCGGCGTAAACTATTTAACCTAACCTAACCCAAAAATATAAAAAAACATTATTAAATCGAATGATTTGATAAGAATTACTGAGTCTTTTACTAAAAGAATTTCTTACTGAAACAATATTTTGTGAAAAATCGAAAATATGAGTGTTCCAATAATAAAAAAAGTTCATGAGTATTGTTCTAAAATAAGCAATCTCATTACTAAATTCCGATAATTACAGGAAATTACTCTTAATGATTTATTATAATTACTCATTAAATAATTAAAAAATATTCCAAATTATTTTAATTTTTTGAGGGGGAAAGATATTATCAATACAAAAATAACAATAGATATTATTACTTAAAAACATATTGAGGAAAAAAAGAAAAATTAAAACAAGAAATTCAAATAGATTTTAAAAGAAGGGAGAAATTATTACTTATTGTACATTGTTATTAACTGTTCTGTATTAGACACTGTACATTCAAACGAGAATGCATTAAAATATTTTAATACTAATTAATGGGAAAATGCCCCTGAAGGGGCAGAAAAAAGTGAATATACTTTAGGTCTCAAACCTCGAAAAGAAGTGAACAAGCAACAGGACAGTAGATTTTCTCAGTATAATGCAAGTCATCGAAATGCCGCCAGTAAAATGTCAAATTGTATTTTGATTTCGCTGCTTATGCTTTCCCCTTACTATGCCGCCTGATGCGGCCGCCTCTCTGTATCATAGCACACGGCCCTGACAAGCATCAATACGAACGTACAAGACTTAAAATCAATTTTTAAAGTTGAAGTATACTTTAACATCTGAACTTGGAAAAAATCTCTTTACCAAAAATGTATATTCCACAGCTGAGCAAGTACAACGGTTATAAAGTTAGTAAGCAGCAAGAGGTTTAGCTTTGTAAGCGGTGCTGCGGTATATACTTTTTTTGTTGAAGAGATTTTTACCAAGTTCAGAGGTTAAAGTATATTTTAACTTTAAAAATTGATTTTAAGTCTTTTACGTTCGTATTGATGCTTGTCAGAGCCGTGTGCTATAATACAGAGAGGCGGCCGCATAAGGCGGCATAGTAAGGGACAGCATAAGCTGCGAAATCAAAATACAATTTGACGTTTAACAGGCGCCATTTCGACGACTGGGCCGTGTGCTATAATACAGAGAGGCGGCCGCATCAGGCGGCATAGTAAGGGGCAGCATAAGCTGCGAAATCAAAATACAATTTGACGTTTAACAGGCGCCATTTCGACGACTTGCATTATACTGAGAAAATCTACTAAACTAAGAAAATCTACTGTCCTGATGCTTGTCTAATTCTTTTCGAGATTTGAGACCTCAAGTATATTCACTTATTCTGCCACTTCAGGGGCATTTTCCCATTAACTAGTCCATTCCCTTTTGTTAGGCCAATATTTCTTATTGAATAAACTTTACAATATGTCGGATTACTATACGAATAAGCTAACTCGCTGGTTGTAGCAAATTTGTGTTCACGAGGACGAAAATCCTTGATTCCACGATCTCTCAGTTTATCTAATAAATTTTCTGCTACATTATCTAAAAACGAAAAAGAAAAAACTTGTCCTCAGGCGGAGTTGAACCGCCTGCCGCCTTAAGGCCGGTTTTTTTTGTCAACAGATGACGCTACACTCCATTCAGGTAGAATACTATATCTAGATTAGGTTAGGTTTTTTGTCAACAGATGACGCCACACTCCATTCAGGTAGAATACTATGGTTTTTGTCAACAGATGACGCCACACTCCATTCAGGTAGAATACTATGTGTCGGGGTAAAACAAGCCCTTCCACATGCTGCCTACCCCTGCGGAGGGGTCAACCGGATTGTGAAGGACGGGGATCGACGGGCCGGGCCCGGACCACATGATTAATATTTTCAAGGGGTGGGACCCGAGACTCGAACCCGGATCCTCCAGATTTCCATGCGGCCAATCCGGCCGATCCCTCTTTTGGGTTAGTAAAAACCCGTTTAACGCGGTTTTTCAAGGGGTGGGACCCGAGACTCGAACCCGGGTCCTCCAGAGTGAACGTTTCCACGCGGCCAATCCGGAGGTCCTCCAGAGTGGAAAGCCGAAGTGTTTCCACACGGCCAATCCGGCCATCCTCCAGAGTGGAAAGCTGAAGCGTTTCCACGTGGTCAATCCGGTAATCCTCCAGAGATCCGAGACTCGAACCCGGGTCCTCCAGAGTGGAAAGCCGAAGCGTGGATGAGACCCGAGACTCGAACCCGGGTCTTCCAGAGTGGAAAGCCGAAGCGTTGAGATACTATAGAACCCGAGACTCGAACCTGGGTCCTCCAGAGTGGAAAGCCGAAGCGTTTCCACACGGCCAATCCGGCCGACGAACTTCAATATTTGATTGTGTTTTGTACACATGGCCAATCCGGCCGACCCTTAAGGCCGGTTCACACTACTGCGAGTGAGCGAGAAGCGCGCATCTACGATGCCGCGCGAAACACGCGGATATGCGCGAGTGATCGCGTTAGTACTTTTCACAAACCGGCATGCGTATTTGGAGGAAACCAATCAGGGAGGGCCATGCTTATGCACTGATTGACAAATGATAGCGGTCGACTTATTTTACTGTAATATATACGTCCTGCATTTTAAAAAGTTGAATGTGGGAAAAGTTTTTTATAAATCTGTATTATTGTTATTAATTTTAAATCAATTAAGTGTTTAATTAAGGAAGCTTGACGCTAATTCACGAAAAATATATTAAAATTACATCTAAACTTTTATCGATAGCATAAAAGTGTGATTATTTTGATATATAATTGGTATGCTATGCCTAATTAATGACACATTTGCTTTATTTCGCAAAAAATACATAATAAATCTAGAGTTCTATCTCCTTATGAATATGATGATCTGTTATATGGAAACAATGCATCAATAATTCAAATTGCAAGACTAAAATTGAGGCAAAAGTGAAAGTCTGACATCTGTTGGTTCACTCAGAGTGTATAGATGCGTGCGTTTAGCGCGCGAATCTATTTGGCAGACTCGCCCGAATACTGATGCGCGCTAATGAGTTCACTACCGTTGCCATGGTAACCTTCTCGTTTAAACGCGCGTCTCTCGCGCTTTCGCTGTAGTGTGAACCGGTCTTTATGCTGGATTCACACTGATCTTACGACTGCGATAGCGACCGTGACCGCGACCATTGCTATAGGAACAATCCCATCAAGCCTCGTTTCACGGTTGCTCGTTACGACCACGACAATATTCAACTTGATGAATATTGTCGCTGTCGTAGCGGCTACGTCATTATTACAATAGCCAACAAAAAAGAGACATTTGGCCGTCTTTTACGAGCTGTATGCTACATCAGTCTTATTGACTGTTGTTTATGCAGTTACTATTGATTGATTCGAAAAATCGTGAAGCTGTCGTGATCAATGTGCATGTTCTGTCGCAAGCTGTCAGTCATGATCGTATTTGTAGTCGTGGTCGCAGGCCAGTATGAATCCAGCCTTACCTCACGAGGTCGTAGAAACCTCGATGACTTAAAAAATTTCGCCGATTTTTACATTGAATAAAATCCATTCTAAACAAGAATTTTCCAAACGGGAAGAAAGTCCTACCGAGATTTTCAGTCGCAAAACAATGTCAGAAAATTTCAGCAATTTTACGCAAAAATTGAAGCTTGTATATGTTGTCTAACATGTGAGAAATCGGCATCTATTTTTCATTACAGTACGAATACATCACGACGTAACTAGACATATTTAGGCTGGATTCACACTGGCCTTGCGATTGCGATTACGACAGCGACTCTGGCTTTTCGACAGCGATCTCGACACGACCGAAACTGTTGCTATAGAAACAATCCCATCAGGCTTCGCTTCACGACTGTTCGCTGTAACCACGACAATATTCAACTTGCTGAATATTGTTGCGGTCTCAGTGGCTACGTCATTATGATAGCCAATAGAAAGGAGGCATTTGGCCATCTTTTTCGAACTGTATGCTACATCAGCTCGTATTAGCTGTTGTTTACGCAGTTGCTATTGTTTGGTTTGAAAAATCGTGAAGTCGGTCGTGACCAATGTGCATGTTCTGTTGCAAACCGTCAATCGTGATCGTAGTCGTAGTTGTGAGCGCAGACCAGTGTGAATCCAGCCTTACACCAAATTATTCGGTTCATTAAGGCAAATTGAATGGTTCCATCAACGTCAAAATCCGAGTAATATTGACTGACTTATTAAGTCCCGAATGTACCGTTTATGAAAATTTCGCGGTTTTTACCCTTTGCGAAGCCCCACTGTGGTTTCGTGAAGACAAATTTTTTCAACATCCTACATGTACAGTCGGTTGCAGAAAGATCCGAACATTAGCGGAAACGGTTGGGCTTTCCTATAATATGCAAAAACGGGCCGCGTAATTGCTCCAGCAGTAGATCGGTGTAAGTTGAACGTGGTAGTGATCATGCAGGCAGTCGCTTAGCAACGGGGGTAGAAAGGTTTATTGAATGGGTTTTAGATTTATACGACTGGACACTATTTCGTTGACTATTTTTTACTTTTATATTTTATAAATACATTAGGTAACATAATAAATATTAATGTAGCAAATTAGGGATATAAAATTACTGGCAATGACTGAATTAGCGAGCAATAATCTGATACTGAGGTGCACTTAAATAAGCCGAATCAGACAATAAGTTGTTGGAGTTCGAAAAGTTCGGCGGAAAATATCCAGTAAGCCCTATATCTATAAAATAAAAAATTGTGCTTGAAATGTTATAATGACTCGTTTTTATTTCTATCTGGCCAAATATAGGCTTCGCATGGGTTCCCAAGAACTGTTCTCATGTAGATAATTAGTTTTTTCCAGAAATAAAGAACTAATCGCCAATTTTCCATGCATTATTTATTCTGGATCCTAACATTTTTTTAACGTACTGTTTATTCTTAGATGTTTAAAGATACAGGATTAAAATATACGTCATCGAAATTATCTTCAACAGTAAAAAATCTAAAAAATCTGCTTCCTGTTGAATGCCATAAAAATCTATTAAACATTTCTATTGTAATTATAGGGAAATCACAGATTGAATGGTCGCCATTTTTAAATGGATAAAACTGAAAAGTTAATTTTTACTTCAAAGTTGATTTTAATGGCTTTGATCATTCTGCCGAATTTCATAAATATTAATCAAGTAGTTCAAAAACTATTAGAGAGAGTGAAATCATCGAACGTCCGCCATTTTAAATGATTAATTAAGGTTAAAGGGCTATTCGACGTGTCACCGAGATCTTCTACAACTTGAACATCCTGCTCAATTTTACAAAAATCCAATAAATGGTTCAGGAAATATTAAGAGAATACCTCATAATTTTTGCATGCCCGCCATTTTTGAATGGTCGAAACTAGAAGATTGATTTATACAGCAACAAGTTTATCTTTAATGGCGGAATATCACTACCAAACTTCATGCGAATCTAGTAATTAGTTTAAAAGTTATTAGCGAAGAACATGGAGAAAACACATTGGCGATCATACAAGTTTCACTTTTCTTTATAAAGGAGATAATAAAAATAAATAAAAAATAAAACGAAATTGATTGCAGTTCAGTATTTGAAAATTTATTATATAGTGCATAATTACTTGAAGTTTGGGCATCCTCTAGTATATTACAATATAATTCTATCAATAAGAATGTTTTTAAAATTTACCTATATTATTTTGGATTATTTATTTGAATAAATATTAAAATATAAAATATGGTAATAATCCCATATCCCTGCAATCTTGTATACTGTATCTAATTATTAGAAATTAGTAATGATGCAGTATTTGCAATATGATGATTTTCATACTTTATCTTCGTTATTTCATTGTTCTATCAATTAATAGAACTGTCTTAATCTTCATATGAAAAAGTCAACAATATTTTCACAATATTCATATGATTTACTGTTATATGTTTATATATATCAGTTTATGATCAGAATAGTTTCTTCATTTTCTCAATACAAAGATATAAATAGAGTGATATCTTGTATTAAAATAAAAACAGGTGATTAATATCCCACATCTGACTGTTATTGGAACCTATATGTCACATTAATAAACGAAAGAATAACAGTAGGATGTATGTAACCGACAGATAGAAAAACTTATATATTTACGTAATAGAAAATTAAATAATACACAATAACCATGTGCACCGTAATTTGCAGGTTATCAGTAAACAGAATATTCTATGACATAATGACAATCATGTTTATTGCATAATTTATTGTCGATTCACAACCACATCATTCATTGTTAAATTCTCATTGTGAATTTAATCAGTTTTATATTATAACCTACACTGAAAGACAAAAGCTTACAACACAAAAATATCTATTAAAATATTAAACTTCATGGATTTCAGCATTATTTAAATATATATTATGATTTGTGTATGCATATTTAAATTTAAAATATTTCAGTTTGATTTTTAAGCATATTCAGATGTTAAATTACAAAATAGATAAAATGAGCCACTTTGGAGAATCCGGGTTTAATTTCGTGTCGCAGATCTCTAGGAAGGGTCCAAGCACCGCCGATTGAACCACATCTTCAATCATTTTATACATGGAAGAACATGTGGTTCATAGATCTCATCTCCATAATGTCCTCCATTTAATGTAAACTCAAAACTTTGCTGCATTGATAGTGATCCCTGTCCATACGAATTGATCTCTATCTGAAAAGTGATCAATTTTTCTAATGCTTCATGTCTTCTCCGGATAAAATTCTGTTTAGAATGAGACTTCATATAAATCTACATTTATCTTTGAACAGAACATTATGTAAATTTGGATATGGATTATGTAATACAATGATTTTGAAATTTTTTTCTTCTGCATTGTGTTTAATAAAAAGTTTTGAGTAAAACTTTTCGAATCGTATTGAAATTGAAGGGACGGATGTAATAATTCAATTTGCAATTTTTTAGAAATAATCTATTTGCAATTTCTTAGAAGTAATTCAAATAAAAATTTTTGCCAAAATCCGACTTACTGGTGTATATCTGAAATGGATTTTTTATGTGGTTTAACGCCTCTTTCTGCGCTTAGTACTCTGGAAGGCATGCGTATACGAGTCACTTTACTAGGATGATCTGTTGGATAGAAGATGAGATTCAACAAGCCGGGGCAAGATCTTTAATCAAAAAGTGTGGGTGCATCACCGGGAATTAAACTTCGATCCTCCAAGGTGAAAACACGCGCTTCCATTGTAGCCATCCGATTACCATGCTGTTGGATTGGTATTTGTCGCAAATATTGAAAATAGTAATGTACATTAGATGTTTTGCATAATGATAAAGGCACTTACATTTAACTGTAAAACAAGAAAAAATGTATCATAAGTAAATTTAAATAGACTGTTTCCCTACAATCTTGTAAATATATATCTTTGCAAATTATTATAATTTTTAAATAATATTTAGAAATAAAAAAATAAAAAACTGATTTTGAAGATATTGCAGAATGATAAAGGCACCATATATAGCTTCAATTAAAAAAACCATAAAAATTGGATCATGAATACTTATAAATTTGGATATTACTGAAGCTGTAATTTGCATATTTCTAGAGCTATTGATACATTAAATCATTTTTCTGTTTTTTTTTTTGTATCATTATAATAAAAGGAAATCACAACACACTGTAAAAATAATATTGGAAGATCTCCAAATTGTAATAAATAATTATACGCTAAATGATGAATATTGTAAGAAAATATCGCTGGTCTTAATTTAAAAACTGACTCAAAACAGAAAATATCCTTTATTAGAGAGTTTATTAATACATTAACATCTCTTGGTGAAATTTCAAGAAGAGACCATATTTCTGTCAATAATTAACACTGTCTACGATCTTAAAATGAAATTCAAACATTAAGTATAAAAGTAGATAATCACTTCTAACTTTAAAATCAATTCACATGATAAAAAGGTTATCAGGGGCCAAAGAAAGAATGTGTTGGAATGTAGGATAGAAGGAATTGTCTGGAGTGATGATAAAATTTATCTTAGATGGTCCAGATGATTGCCAGCATTACAGGCATGATCTGAAGAAAGAAGAAAGTTCCTTCTGTAGATACCAAGAAGGTGGAAGTTGCACGATTACGCGTAGTCACGATATGGGCTGTTTTCGGTTGCAGTGAAAAGACTAATATTTTCTTTATTAATGGTCGTTTGAACGCAGGCTATGTTAAATCACCATTTACTGCCTTTGGATAAATTTTTAATTGCAGTGACTAGATGTGTCAGCAAGCTAACACTCTCATACACAAAGCTAGAAGCACTACTCAATGATTCCAAGAGGAAAGTTCAAGTAATGGATTGGCCATCCTTCGCTGTGAACTTAAACTCAATGGAAACTTATAGGGTAAATTCGATCAAGCAGTCTTTGCAGATGGCAAGCAATACTCATCTATTGAAAAAATTAACATCAATTGTTTCTTCTTGAAAAAATATTAATATCAATCATACAAAAAGCCTAATAGAATATATAAGGTTATTTTGAAGCAAGGTAGTTTTATAGGCTACTAAGCCTATCAAACCACCGTGTTTTTTTAAGTATGAAATAAAGTTAATATTTGTAGTATTTGTAGTTATTAGATAAGAGAATATAAATACAAAAAAATGTATGATTTTTTAATCCTTTCAGTAGTGGGTAGATATTCTAAAAAATATTGATGCTTTTATCATTGTGCAACGCATCTTATTATATCTTATAAATTTTTTTTAAAGTAAACTATTAATAAATAATTTTTTATTAGAATCATAAACATAATTGAGTATTTATTATTGAATATCACTTGTAATGTATTACTTTGTCACTATCACTTTAAAATGATATATATTTAATAATCAATATAAGGAAAAATTAAATTATACAAATAAAATATTTCAGAAAGCCGATATCACTTTTATACCTATTTTTATTACCTATGATCGATTCCAATCTATGGATTTTCCAGCAACTGTTGAATTTTATCAAGTTCAGTTCATTGTGAAAACTGGTGGCTTTGAATCAAACTGGAATTCCATCATCAGACCTTTCACTTTTCAAGTAAATTAATTTTTATTATCATCTCAATTTTGAAATTTAATATATGCAGACTGTCTATTCTTAAAAATTATATAAGATATTATGTTATTGAAAAAATATATAAATTGTGTTATGAAAGTCATAGGAAGAATATTCGGTATTGCTGATGTCGTTTACCACCCGGTTTACCCGGCATTGCTTAGGAATTTGTTACAGCATTAGTTTACTGGTTTGCTATATTTATTGATAGTTAAACAGATGATAGTCTGCTTATAACCAAAACTGGAAAAACTCAAAATATTTGGTGTGATGATCAAGTCATTGTGACGTCGCATAGTAAAAGTTTTGTGAATTCACAGGCTGATGTTTCGAGATATCATCCATTGTACATGATATCGACTTTAAGAACAGGTGACATTGTTGTACAGCATAGATGCTTGTGTGATATGTCGGAAATGTTTCGACGTCACATATTGATGACGATCAGGGATAAGATCAATTGTTATGTTCTACGTCGGAACGTTTGTGACGTCATTGTAAAACAATATAGCGATTATTGATGACATTCCCAGAGATGTTATTCATTGCTACATCCCACTGATGAAATCTTCGAGGTTAGTAATTAATACGACATAATGATGCAGGATATTGATGACATATATAACGTGATTCATGGTAACGACATAATCCTTATACTTTGCAAAATCTTCAATACTGAAAACAATAGGGGGGAAAGATTTAACACATATTTTCAACTATGATCAAAAAATATGAGATAATTTTGTTCCAGATTAATCTTTGTCATTCGCGAGGAATGTTATCCTGCAAGGTTTTGGCCGTTAGGTCAAATGCTGTGGGATCCGAAGTGGAACACACAGATAAACACTGAAAAAGTTTACATTTTATGTATATAGATTAAGTGGGGATTCTAGAAAAAATTGCTAAAATTCTTTTTGCTTTTATTCTATAAAATATTAAATTTGATTTGAACTATAACATGTTGAGATGCGTACTGTAATCAATGTAACTGACAAATGTAAAACGAACGGATAGAAAACAACATATATCTATGACATCATAATAATTTCCAAAACATTGAGTATAATTTCAGATATTCTATAACAATTGCTACTGAAGAGCATTTATCTAATGAAAACACGTTCTAATCTATTCAATATACAGTATCTTTAAATAATTAATTAACAGATCATACGGAAAATTTTTATAAAATTATTTTCCAAATAAATAATTAAATACTGTTTGACATGATTTTATATAAGGAAATTTTCAATCTAATTCATATATACTGAAATTAAGAATTGATGTTCTGCATACAAATTCAAGAAACTCTGTTATCTATTATTAATATCATTTTATAGCTTTGGATTGCAGTTATTATGCTGACTATATTATTTGGAATCTTATTACGTCAAGTACTGAAATGTGAAACATCAAATGAAACTGGTAATTTTCGATCATTCCCCACAGTGATTTGGTATTTATTTGGTACTTTAGCACTTCAAGGTAAGTAGTTTACATAGCATAATTTTATAAATATCAATATATTGATAACCTATTAAAGTATTAAATATATTTTTCAAAGTTCTATTCGATAATGTAAATGTTTTATTATTTGATATTTTGGGGTTGATGATATTTCTTGTTTATTTTAGGCGGAAATTTACGTAATATCTATAGAATTCCGTCACGATTTCCCATTGCACTGTGGCTGATATCAGTCGTTATTTTGGTATCCAGTTACAGTGGTAATTTAATGTCCTTCATGACTTCTCCTATCTTTGAGTTTGTGCCCAGTACTTTCGATGAACTGGCATCTTCTGTACGAAATGGAAAATTCGCTTGTGGAACTTTTAAAGACGAAGCTATATCTGCTTTCTTAATGGTACAATATATTTAAATATAGGGATGAATATATTTTAAACATATAAATATTATAATGTAATTTTTTCTTTAGAATTCAAAAACTGAAAATGGTAGGATACTCGCAGATCATATGATTTCAAACAACAATTTTGATAATGCGGAAAAGTCAACTGAACGAGTGTTGAAAGGGAAATTTGCATTTTTCGCTTCTGATGTTATCCTTAAAATAATTCAAAAATCTAATGGGTTTGGAAAATTGTTGATTTCTGACGATGTATATGTAACCTTCTCTGGATCATACGGCTTGCGAAAGGGATTTCCTTATAAAAAAGATCTTGATAAAATGTAAGATGAAGTTTTTCCTATACTTTTATATTTTTTCATCATCTATTGAAATTTTTTTACATTATACACTTTCATTAAAGCTAAAATATTACTATTTATCTTAATTATTTTAAATAAATTAAGAAAGATTGAAAGTACTATATTTATAAATATTTATCTATTTTTATGTAACTCCCTGATCATTAATGATTAAGTCGGAGTATGAATTCAGGCCTAGCCACAGGCAGTCTTAACTCTGCAGCGATTAGCAAGATATACAAGGGAGTTAAGTCCAGGCCCGAACTCCTGTATAAATCAATTAAAGATGAATTGCTTTTTGTTGATTAGTATTCGAATTCTATAATTCCAATACAAATCGTAAAATTAATAATCACATAGCATTCTGCATATCAAAATATATGCGTATATTTATTCCAGTAATTAAAATAAAGAATAAAAACATCTAGAACGTTAGCAATTGCCTACATTTATATGGAATAAAGATTAATAAGTATTTTTTCGAACATTCTAAGTTGCCCATTGTCAAAACTAGTACTTTTCTCTTAACTGTCAATTTACCATCCTAATTCTTACTTATTAGTTTTTCTTTCATTAATATTTTTGCATATTCTCACAGACTATATCTTTATAAAGTACTTCCTTAAGTTTCATGAGAAAAATAAAATGAAATCTGTATTTTATCAATTTAAATTTATTTTTCTGTTGCAGATTATCTCGACTATTTCAGTCTGGAATATATTCTCATTTTGGCAATCGTGGACAAAGCGCTGAAAAGCAAACCGATTCTGAGATTCGTCCATTAACAATAGAAGATTTTCTAAGTCCATTCGCTCTTCTGCTCATAGGATACATTATATCCTTTATTTGTTTAACTATCGAAATAATTTTAGCTAAGCAAATTCGATTAATAAATCAGCTAAAGAAAAAGTTTGGAAACAGAGTCCTAATGAATTCCATTAGTATTGAATAAGATTACTTTCATGCTATTAGGGGAAATTTCGCTTTAAAAATTATATCCGTTTTTCTCATAAAAATTTTAAATGCAAGTTTATAAAAATTTATATATTTCAAAATCAATACGGTGAATAATATTTGGACACAATATATGGAATGTTACAAAGGTAATGTTCGGCCTGATGGTGTTTTGGTAAAGCATTCATTTACTACTATTGGGAACTGGTTTTAAATTCGGACCCCACCTCCAGTTTTCCAAGATGGGTCCTTCCTTGTTATTTAAACCCCATCCTTCAATCTCTTTGTGGATCCCAACATGGATATTGGCCAATCTGTAGTGGATTCTAAAAGTCACCGCTTCCAGGAACAGAATAACTAACAATGGGTGCATGAGAACCTGGTAAAAACGAAAAGGAACCAAACTTTATAAATAAAGATAGAATAGATAGATAGTTCGATCAGTCAATTATTAAGAGGTATAATTCAGATATAAACGCTTAATCAACAATCAAATTCGGGATACATTTATGACGCGAAAGAGAAAAACGAGGCGTAAGGCGGTCCATCAATGTATATCTTTGGCCGACTGCCGCTACAATCGGCGCAAAGATATGTTCCGAAAAAGGCGCGCTTTTCTCGGAGCATGCCTTGTTAGTCATTCTAACTCGCCGCTACAATCGGCGCAAAGATATGTTCCGAAAAAGGCACGCTTTTCTCGGAGCATGCCTTGTTAGTCATTTTAACTTTCGCAGTAAAACTTCCGATGAAAGCTCGTTTTTCGAACTTTTATCGGAAGTTTTGATTTTAAACTTCGAAATAAATTTTTTAAATTTTGTTCAATATTCTATAAATATATTTTAAATTTAAATATATAAATATATGTACAGGAATACCTCGATTATCGCAGATTCGATTATTGCGGTACTTTTTGTGGCAACATTAACCGCGATAATCGAAAGTATTCCTGTATATATATTTATACCGTGAGTTCTTGAAACCGGTCTGATTTTTGGCATCGAGCCAATTCTGATGCATATATCGTGTCAAGAATCATTGGCTACGAAATTTTTTTTAATTGCAACGGCCATGCGTTTGAACGTATTGGCCGTTTTGAACGGATTCAAATCAATGAACGTTTTCGGCAGTTATGCATGTGCGAAGAGTCGGATGAACGTTTTCGGCAGTTATGCATGTGCGAAGAGTCGGCCGACCCCGGAAGAGGGGAGATGGCCATAAGCAGCCGAGGAACAGTCAGTTTCGGACCAGCGGTCAAGAGAATAAGTTCTGTCGATTACCGGTGCACTCAAGGTTGGTTAAGAGGATAAGTTCCGTCGATTACCAATGCACTCAAGGGTATTTATTCTAAGTTTTTAGTGTCCTAATGTAATTAAGTTTTGTTTTATAATTTATTAATGTAGCTTTATTTACAGACTATTTTACGCTCGCAATGTGAGTTTATTGCATGTGAAAATTATCTTCTTCCCTGTTAATATGGAGGGTATAGCCCATCCGCCTTGTCCTCCGAGCTTTTATGTGAAAATAAAAAGAAGGAAAAATATGTTAAACGAAAAAACATGTTGAATTTATTTTTTGCAGACAATACTATGATAATCAAAAATAAAACATTTCAGACATAAGATAAATCGACATCTTGGGCACTTGATAAGTCTTATTTCATTAGGACAATTAATACATGTGAGAGAATCTGTACATAA